>JAVKPL010002741.1:0-10094 GCA_032173675.1 Gastrolobium villosum
AGCCATCTACAATTCGGCTCATTCTCTCCATTGCCCTCACAAATGACTGGATAATAAGACAGTTTGATTTTAACAATGCTTTCCTTTGTGGCACCTTACAAGAAGATGTCTTCATGCAGCAACCTGATGGAGTTCCTAGTCACAATTCTCATCTTGTATGCAAGCTGAATAAAGCCCTTTATGGCCTCAAACAGGCTCCCCGTGCTTGGTTCAATACTCTCAACCTTACATTACAAAAGTTTGGATTCAACAGCACAAAATCTGATCCTTCATTGTTCACCCGGTTCACTTCCACAACAACCACCTACATTCTAGTGTATGTTGATGACATTTTGATCACTGGAAACAACTCATCCGAAATCTCCTCTCTTATATCTAAACTTAATATCATCTTCTCCCTCAAAGATCTTGGACAACTTCATTACTTTCTTGGCTTAGAAGCTGTCTACACCTCTCCCACAACCATTCACCTTAGCCAAACCAAACACATTACTGATCTTTTGGAAAAAGCAAAAATGAATTCTGCAAAATCCATGCCCACTCCTATGCTCACAGGTCAAAAATTATCTATGGAAGGTGACATTGCCTTCTCGGATCCCACTTTGTATAGATCTATTGTTGGTGGACTTCAATATGCCACTATCACTAGACCAGATCTTTCATATGCTGTCAACAAAGTAAGCCAATTCATGCATAAACCTCTTGAAGTTCACTGGAAAGCTGTCAAAAGAATTCTAAGGTATCTAGTTGGAACCAAAACTCATGGCCTCATCTTTCATCAGTCCAAGGACCTTCGATTACTTGCTTTTTGTGATTCTGATTGGGGGTCCGATATAGATGACCGAAAGTCTACCAGTGGTTTTTGTGTATATCTTGGTCCAAACCTTATATCATGGTCTAGCAAAAAGCAGCATGCCGTGTCTCGATCCAGCACAGAAGCTGAGTTTCGCAGCTTGGCATCCACCTTAGCAGAAATCACTTGGTTACAATCACTCCTGTATGAGCTTCACATTCCATGTACTGCCCTTCCAACAGTCTTCTGTGATAATGCCAGCACTGTTATGCTTGCAGCAAATCCAGTTCTTCATAGTCGAAAAAAACACTTTGAACTGGATCTTTATTTTGTAAGGGATCGGGTAATTCAAAAGCAAGTCTTTGTGCAACACATTCCTGGAACAGAACAGATTGCAGACCTCCTCACCAAGCCCATATCCGCTGCCACTTTTCTATTTTTTAGGAACAAACTCAGAGTCAGCCCATTGCCACTGAGTTTGAGGGGGGATGATAGATAGTAACTGTTATTTCTGTTACTTTAGTTCCTTACTTTTCTGTTTCTGTTATTTTCAGTTATTTTCTTTTCTGTCATTTCCTAACTGCTATATATAGCAGCTCTTGTATCCCTTTGCTATACATCAATACACAATAAGAATAATTCAGTCTTCTTTTCGTTTTCTGCTTTCCTCTTCACACCGTGTGTGGTTTCTTTCTTTTGCATCAAAGATCTGATACCTCACAATTTAGATGTTACAAATTGGCTGCACAGTGCAACATGAATTATTTGGATTGTTATATGTTGTTTTTTTGTGTAAACTGAATTGTTTTGTCCTTTTTTTGTTAGATTGTGGCAATGAACAATGGAATGGAGTTTAGTGTCATTGGTGTACTCATCACTCATTTGGAGTGAATCAAATGACAATGTTGTTATTCAGTATGTGTGCTTTGTTATTAAGCGATATTCACAAAAAAGAAATCAAAGGAGGAGAGTAACATGGGATTTTTGTAGCAAGGCTAGGGTAAGGGAAGTAAATTTCCATAGAATAGTTCATTCAAGTGACACAGCTTGTATCGATAATACAAGGATGGACAAAAGGTCTTTTTTTAAATTGTGTGAGTTAGTCAAAACAGTTGGGGGGGCTTGAACCGACGAAGCATATGGGTATAGAAGAGATGGTTGCAATATTTATTTATATTTTGGCTCATGATGTGAAGAATAAGATAATTAAAAGATAATTCATAAGGTCCAGCGGCAGTTCACCAATGTGTTGCTAGCTGTGTTACGATGCCATACAGTTTTACTTAAACGACCTAAGCCAGTCCCTGAGAACTCATAAAAGTGGAAGTCGTTCAAGGTAAGTTTTCACTTTATGTACTGTTACATATATATTTGTTGAAATTGATGTCTATACAACTCCGACCTGCTATGTAATATTTTTTGGTTTGTATTTATAGAATTGCTTAGGAGCTCGGGATGGGACACACATAAAGATAAATCCCTTACAAGCTGATAAGGCTAGATATCGCACTCGGAAGGGTGACATAGCAACCAATGTGCTAGGGGTTTGTTCTTAAGATGGTCAGTTTATTTATGTATTGCCTGGATGGAAAGGATCATTACAGATTCAAGGGTCATCAGAGATGTCATTTCTCGTAATAATGGTTTAAGGGTGCCCAAAGGTACTTCAAATTATTTGTGGAATTACCTATTTCCTATGCAATTAACTTGCCGAATACATTATATTTTATGTCAACTGTTTGACAACTTTTTTGTTTCAATTTACTGTTAGTTGTGTGATGCTGGTTACATGAATGAGGAAGGTTTCCTTACACCTTATAGAGGGCAAAGATATCATCTCAGTGAATGGAGACATGGGGCACAACCAACAACACCGCAAGAATTTTTTAACATGAAACACTCTTCTACAGGGAATGTCATAGAACGATGTTTGGGATGTTGAAGGGGCGTTGGGCGATAGTAAGGTCGAAGTCATTTTATTCGGTTAAAGCAAAATGTAGGACTATAATTGTTTGTTGCTTGCTTCATAACCATTTCAGAAGAGAAATGGCTAATGACCCTTTAGAGGATCATGAAGAAGACATGCAACAAGGTGAAGACGAGATGGGAAGACATGATATGATAACTCACGTAGAGTCCTCTAATGCATGGACACTATTGAGGGGTGATATGGCACAACAAATGTTTAACATGTGAAGGAGACGTGTTTGATTTGGGTCATTGTCCAATATTTGTTTTTTATAAAATTGTCTTATATTGGATTAAAAACTTGGATCAATTTACTATATTCTTGTAATAATATTGAATGTTTTGCTTATGACTCATTATCTTCTATGTCATCATAGCTTCCTGTATTTGTGTATTACACATCTTATGGCATTATATTCATGGATTTGAACATAACTTGTTTGATATTTCCCTTTTTTTACCTATTATTTGGCTGTTGTTTTTCCCCTATAGTAGATATTACTTTTCATCATTTCACATTATAGACAAAGATAGTCAGCAGTCAACGAAACGAAGTAATCATACCTGGACTGCGGAAGAGGATAAAGTCCATGTAGATTGTCTCATTGACATAGGGTTGAGTTGGAAAGGAGATAATGAGTTTAGACCTGAATTTTCTGGCGCTGTAGAGAACTCATGCATCAAAAGATACCTGGTTGTGCACTCAGAGCTATCCCTCACATAACATCCTGGGTTAAGTTGTTAAAACAATAGTACAATGCAATAACTGAAATGATCGGACCAGCCGGTGGGAGCGGGTTCGGGTGGAATGATACTAAGAAAATGATCGAGGTTGAGAGGGAAATCTTGAATGAATGGGTGAAGGTGAAAATTATATGTACTATAATTGTATCATTTCTTTAAATATGATAGAGTAATTTTTTTTTGCATTTACATTAACCATATGTTGAATGTTATGCAGAGCCACCCTAATGCGAACGGGCTTTTCAATAAGCCATTCCCATACTATGACAACTTGGGAAGGCTTTTCAGAAAAGATGTTGCAACCGGAGTTAATGCAGAGTGTCTAGCAGATGCGGTACAAGAAATGGAGCGAGATGCTGCATTGAATGAGGAAAGTGGGACTATTTTTGACGATTACCTTGATCTGACGGGGAACTATATACCCACACCTTGCGATGATACGCCATTGCCCGACATCCTTGCTGAGGAGGGCATGCCACCCTCTCCTTTGTCTACTGCTACTGTAAGGAAGGGTAAGAAACGACAAAGAAGTGAAGATCCATTGGTTCTAGAAGTAGTTGATGTTATGAAGGATCCTAGTCATAATTACAGGAAAACAAATGACAGTATAGATAAGTTGGTATCTTGCTTTCAACATCAAGCTGAGGGTAGCCACATGGGAATGTCAATTATGGCAGAGTTGGAAAAATTTGAAGAATTGACGGTGCCTCAAAGGGTTCTTGTTGTTGTGCAATTGGGCAAGGATAGCAATTTGTATGGTGGCTAGGCTGTTGGGTAATCATCAGTGATTGACACAAATCGTTTTTGGAAGTGTATGGATAGACATCCATAACGTTTTCTTCTTACTTTTTGTGAAGGAGTGTTACTTTTTTTGGAATTGTAACCACCATGGTGTTAATATTAGAACTCGGGTTGGCAAATGTGGAGCATATATGGCTATTCCCAGTGTGGTTGTTGAATTTTTTGTATGTAAACTAATATGTTTTCTGCCATGTGGCTGCAAATCAATGTTAATATCTTCTTAGCATCAATGTTATGATATATTATCGTGAATTGACATGGTTGGTTTCTATGTGTCATTTGGGATCTTTGTAGTCTTTACATTATTTCAATCAATGACAAAAGGTCATTTTTATGTGCAAACTTAAAATGCTGCATACATTAACAAGTACATGGAGATGATGAATCAGTTCGTTTAGCAAAAGCCTACAACCAAATAAGTGCAATGACTGCTTAATAGCCTGTCTACATCAAAGGTAGCATACAATTTAACACAGAGTACATGAATACAAGTCTAAATATTATAGACCAAACGCTTCCACGTCCATAGTTCAACAAATTTACATTTGCACAATTTGGATGTGAGGTATCACAGCTATGTGAAAGAGAGAAAGTAGGAAAAGAATTCAACAAAGAAATGTACTGAATATTGATCTTTCAACTTGTTTATTTCTGTAACCTATTGTCTCATATATATATATACATATTAGGAGGTTACAGCTGTATGTAGTTCTAACAGAATAGCAACACAATCCTAACAGAATTGGTTTGGGCCGTTCTAACAGAATAACAAATAACAACAATGCTAACAGAACTTTGGTTTGGGCCTGAGCATTGGGCCTCTATGACCATCATCCCCCCACAAGAGAAGTGGGCTTGAAGGGCAAGACACAGAGCTTGGACCGAAAAAGGAGAAATGGGGCGGTGGCGATGGCCTTGGTGAGGCCATCAGCTATCTGTTCTAACGCTGGCACATGATGAACAGAGACGCGTTTTGCAACAACATTTTCCCTTACGAAATGGAGATCCAGCTCAAAGTGTTTAGTGTGTGAGTGGAAAAGGGAATTTACAATGAGTAGGACAACTGAGAGATTATCACAGTAGAGAGTGGGTGAGGATGGGACTTTGACGCGAAGTTCCGAGAGAAGAGACTGGATCTAAGTTACTTCAGCAACGGTGGCTGCAAGAATCCTGTATTCGGCCTCTGTACTGGAGCGGCTGACTACATGCTGCTTCTTGGAGAACCAGGTGACTAGGTTTGAGCCAAAGAAGATGCACAAGCCACTTGTTGATCGACGATCATCTGGATCAGAGCCCCAATCAGAGTCACAATACGCAGTAAGCTGAAAGTTGGTAGAAGGTTCAACTGTCAAACCATGAGTCATCGTACCACCAAGGTAACGTAGTATGAGTTTTACTGCTTTCCAATGGGTGTCTAATGGGTTGTGCATAAACTGACAAACTTTGTTAACACTGTAGGCTATGTCCGGTCTTGTGATGGTAGCATATTGAAGGGCTCCAACAATAGAGCGGTATTGTGCTGGATCAGGGTGAGGAGACCCATCATGAGCTGAAATTTTAGGACTTGATGTCATAGGGGAAGGCATAGGCTTGCAGTCAACCATGTTAGCCTTTTTCAAGAGATCTGAGACGTACTTAGACTGATTTAGGAGAAATCCACTAGATTTAGTCTTGTGAGCTTTAATGCCTAGGAAGTAGTGGAGCTGGCCAAGGTCCTTAAGAGCAAAGGCACTGTTGAGAGAATGAATGAGAGATTGGATAACTGATGAGGAGGATCCAGTTATAAGGATATCATCTACATAGACTAGAACAAATAAGGTAGTGTTTTGATCTATGGAAATGAACAGAGAGGAGTCACATTTAGCTGTAGTGAATCCAAGGTGATGGAGAATAGTACTTAGTTTTTCAAACCAGGCACGTGGGGCCTGTTTAAGGCCATAGAGAGCCTTGGTAAGCTTACAAACAAGAGTTTTGTCCTGATGTATGATGCCAGGTGGTTGCTGCATAAAAACTTCTTCCTGAAGATCTCCATTTAGAAATGCATTATTCACATCAAGTTGGTGAACTGGCCAGCCTTTAGATAGAGCAATAGTAAGGACAATTCTAATAGTTGTAGGTTTAACAACTGGACTGAAAGTCTATTGGTAGTCAAAACCTTCCTCTTGATGAAAACCCTTAGCTATTAGTCTATCCTTGTACTTGAGGACTGTACCATCAGGTTTGAACTTAGTTCGAAATACCCATTTACAGCCAATGGGTAATCTGTTAGGAGGAAGTGGCACAAGTTGCCAGGTGTTATTTTTGAGAAGAGCATCATATTCTTCTTTCATAGCTTGAGCCCAGTGTGGCTGTGATAAAGCTTGAGAAGCAGTATTAGGCTCCAAGGAGACTAGAAGAGCTTTGGGTTTAAACACACCAGCTTTAGCTCTTGTAGTCATGCTGTGAGTATTTGTCAGTGGAGCTGCAACCACTTGATCAGAATGACTACCTGGTTCTGTAGGTAAAGACTTGCATGCAAGAGTCACAGGTATGGAGGAACTACAAGTAGAATTAGTAGCACTAACAGAAAAATCATCAGTAGGAACACTCAATATAGGGGAATTAGGAAGTAAAATAGGTTGATGAGAAGTGGCAGTGACAGTGGGAATAGATGGAGGTGATGAAGATATAGAAACTAATGATGAGTTGATAGGATCATGAGACTCTTTGTAAGGAAAAATTGACTCATCAAATAGGACATGTCTAGCTATTGTGAGTTGACCAGTTGGACTTAGGCACTTGTATCCTTTTTGTTTAGGGCTGTATCCTATGAAGGTACATTTAGTTGACCTAAAGTCAATTTTATATCTGTTGTAAGGTCTTAAGTAAGGATAGCAAGCACAACCAAAAGTTTTTAGATAGGTGTAGTCAGGAGTTTTGTGAAATAGGACTTCAAAAGGGGATTTTTGATTGAGAGTGGGTGTAGGCAATTGGTTTATGACAAAGGTAGCTGAAAGAAAAGCATCCTCCCAAAACTTAGTAGGTAAGTTTGAGGCTGCCAATAGAGCCAAGCCTGTTTCAACTATATGTCTGTGTTTTCTTTATGGTTTTCCATTTTGTTGGTGAGTATATGGGCATGTTAATCTATGAATGATTCCCTATTGTTTTAATAGTGATGACAGTTTTAGATATTCTTTTCCATTATCAGTTTGAAAAGTTTTTAATGTTGTGTTAAGTTGTAGTTCTGCCATAGCTCTAAATTGAGAGAATATTTCATATGTTTGTGACCTGTTTTGCATGGGATAAATCCAGGTATAGTTTGAATAGGCATCTACAAATATGATATAATATTTGGAATTAGAGGGACTTGTTACTGGTGCAGGGCCCCAAATGTCAGAAAACATAAGCTGTAATGGATGTTTGTAGACAGTAGTAGTATTTGGTAAATGTAGTTGATGCATTTTGGCCATGCAACAAGCACAACATAGTTTTGTATCAGTTTTATTTGCAAATGGTATATTACAGTGCCTAAGAACCAACTTTACAGTTTGAAGAGAAGCATGAGCTAATCTCGAATGCCATAAATCTAGAGTAGAACTTCTAGTGGTATTATTACAAGAAATGTTTGAACAAGAAGTAAAGACAGGTCTTGAAACAGCTTCAACAGTGTTTCTTGTGAAATCTTGTGAACCACCATCAAAGGCATAAAGTCCATTCTTAAGCTTGCCTTGGAGAAGGATCTCCTTGGTAGCCTGAGATTTAACATAACACACATTAGCATGAAATTCAAAGTAAACATTGTGCTCTTGAGCAAATTGAGAGACATTAATAAATTCTTTGATAAGCTAGGAACATGTAGCAAATTTGACAATTGAAATGAAATAGGACTGACAGTAGAATGTAAGATTGAGTGTCCAATACTTTTGATTTTCAAGTTAGAACCATTACCTACTTGAACTGTTTCCTGACCATTGTACTGTGTTTTGTTGACCAGATTATTTGCATCAGGTGTGAAGTGATTGGTAGCTCCTGAGTCAGGATACCAGCTGGGATCTGTTGCTGAGAAGTAATCAGATGAGGCACTGAACTGACCTGAGCTGGCATATGATGTTGTGTCTTCTTGCAGACTCGAATTGACAGAGTTTGTCACAACCATGTTTGCTTGAAAATTTCCATTTCCAGAGTTGGTGCTGCTGTTTTTTGGAGGAAAAGGGCTTTGAAAATTCTGATTATACCTATGATGACACTCCCAGCCAAGGTGACCAAATTTTCCACACACTTGACATTGTGGTCTGTTGTTTCCATAGAATCTTCCTCCTCCTCCTCTTTGAAACCTGTTTCCTCCTCTGTTTCCAGAATATCTACCTCTATTCTGATTAAATCCTCCTCTAAAATTTCCTGGAAAATTATTTTGTCTTCTTGATTGCAGCCGTGTCATATTGACTTGCATAGTTGTTGCAAGATTCCTTTTGTGTTTGTCAAACCTCTGTTCCTGAGCCATAAGTAATGCCTCAATTTCTCCTACAGTGTGGGGATCAGACCTAGAAATAATTGAAGTCACAAATGAGTCATAGTCTTCATTTAGACCATCAAGAATAGCATCAATATGGTCTTCTGTATCAACTTTCGAACCGGTAGCTGCAAGTGAATCTGTTATCTTCTTGATTTGAAGTAAGTACTTGGAAACATCTCCATCTTTCTGTGTGTTCTTTAACTGAATCTTCAGTTGCTTAATCTTTGCTCTTGTTTGTGAAGCAAAAAATTCTTTAAGTTTTTGCCAAACTTGGAATGAGGTAGTACATCCTACCATTCGAGTATATAAACTTTCTGACATGGAAGAGAGAAGCCATGACAGAAGGAGTTGATCTTGTTGAACATCAAGATCCTTAGAACTCAATCTTTGGGAGTTCTGAACTGTTGCAGTGCCTGTAGCTTCATCTGCAGTACTTGTTGACACTGAATCTTGTATTTCTTTAGTGATAAATCTTGTCAAGTTGTAACCATTGATTGTAGCTGACGCTTGTTGCTTCCATGGTAGGAAGTTTTCTTCATTCAGCTTGAAGGAGACAGAATTGGAGAAGGTATGAACAGAGTTAAGCGCAGAGTTGATGTTGGCCTCCATGGATCTTGTGAGCTTGATACCATGTGAGGTATCACAGCTATGTGAAAGAAAGAAAATAACGAAAGAATTCAACAAAGGAATGTACTGAATATTGATCTTTCAACTTGTTTATTTCTGTAACCTATTGTCTCATATATATACATATTAGGAGGTTACAGCTGTATGTAGTTCTAACAGAATAACAACACAGTCCTAACAGAATTGGTTTGGGCCGTTCCAACAGAATAACAACAATGCTAACAGAACTTTGGTTTGGGCCTGAGCATTGGGCCTCTATGACTATCCCATACCATTCTCAACAAAGTTAAAGCTGAGGAGACCAATAAAGAAGTTAGTAACTAAAAATTACTGTAGTATGGGCTTATAAGGCCAGACCCATGCCATAGCCAACACAATTTCCACCTTCTGACCATGGCCACCATTTCCATGAGGGTGCCAAAATGTCCTCATGACTGAAGGTGGTTCAGATCTTCTATGCTGCATTTCCATACCTAAGGGTACATTACCATTGCATCACTGTAGCCACTACCCATATAGGTAGCACCACTTCATTTTTTTTTTTTTTTCATTTTGAGTAACAAAAAAAAACGAAAAGGTTTAAAATTTTATTTTTTGTAAAACTTCACGGTTTCAACTATTTAAATGTCTCCACCAAAAAAAAAAAAAAAAAAAACAAATAGTACTAGC
>JAVKPL010002742.1:0-103404 GCA_032173675.1 Gastrolobium villosum
ACACCAGTCAGAGTGAACACAAAGTAGACACGCAACGACACATCCTAAGTTATTGCAATACATACAGGCTTTTCCCTAGAAAGTGCTCTGATACCATAAAATGTAACAGCCCGTGTTAACCCGGATTGTTAACACACTATCGTATTAAGCCACGCTTAATTAAAATGCGGAATAACTTTTTCTTTAATTCAATTATGACTTCATTAACTTAACCAACTTGATTACTTAATCATTTTCATAAAAATACTGCCTGTATGTAAATTGCAAGACAACTAACTGAATACCTCATAAATAAATATCAAGTGAGTATCTAAAAACCACAGGACTACAACATGCAGCCTGGGTCAAAATCCTGATACTTTAATTACAACATAATTAGAAGGACAATAACACAATCATGTGGCATGGAAAAACCCCATGCTCACCAAATAAGGCAACAATGCCCAATAACAGTCATAACATAAGCTCAACATAAATAACGCAGAAAACATAACAGTAGTAAAATAAACAGCAATCCACAACCAGCACGTCAGCATATCAGAATATCAGCTCAGCTCTGGCCTCCTGCCACCTGAGCCCTCAACATTACCTGATCCTGAAATAAGCGTCCCCAAACGTGGGGTGAGATCTCTAACAAGAAATCTCAGTAAGACAAGGGGTCCTCAAGGAGTCTCCACCCCAAGCTCACTTACATGTGTAATATAAGTTCTAAAAACAGTATTACAGTATAAGTTCTAAAATCATGCGATGCAGCAATTAATCATGTCATGTGTGCTTTCAAATCTACTGGCCAGAGAAATGTAGGAATACGTCTATGCCTACATGAGTACATGGATACTACCTGCACCTCACCCACATGCTTCTCCATCTTGTATGTACTACATACTCAGGATTGCCGTCTAGGTGGACACCACATGCATCATAAAAAGCTCATTGCATATATATAGCTCAACAGCATTTCCAAAATAATCAAAGCATGTAACACAGCATGCATAAACCTATCCCCATGGGACATGGTGGAACATCAAAATGGCTAAACCGAGGACACGAAAGCTTACCTTGCAAGCTAGCTATCCAAGCCAAGAGTCCAACCACTCACTAGTCCACAAACAGCAGTATCAAAATCTGATATGGACCATTAACAAGTCAATAATCATGCATCACAAGCATACAACTTAAAGACTACGCCTTTCCTTTACGTTTTACGTCTTAAGGCTTCCAACAAAGCCATAAGCCCTTAATCATATGATTCTGACTTAGTTCATTAATTACAGAAGTTCAACTTCCTTAAACTAGGGTCCACACACACCCAATAGCTTACTGTTCATACAGTAAAGCTACTGTCTGCGCAGAACCCAGGATATCCGGATATCTTGAAGAACATATCCGGATATGCCATATCCGGATATCATACTGGACATATCCGGATATGTCATATCCGGATATCCAGATCCCATATCCGGATATCAATATCCGGATACCATATCCGGATACTGATATCCGGATATCTGTTCGACAAATATCCGGATATCTCACGACAGAATGCAGTTTCTGCATTTCGTGAGTATCCATCCCAAAGGTCCAACTTTTAACACATGTACACGTTAAAGCATGCATCTTTAGTTCATTTTAGGTTCATATACCTTATACCCTCTTGTTTACTCATTAAACATGGCCAAGACATCAACTTTAAGCATCATAAACTCATGATCATAGTGAGGTAACTTACCAAAGTTCAAAACAGAGGCAAGTTGTGCTCTTGGAGCTCTCCCAAGGTTCCTCATACTCAGCCTAAGTAGGAGCACGAAAATGGCACTTCAAGATGGGTTCTTGCACCACCAGAAGGCACTTTGAAGCTCACAATGACTACCACAAGGTAGCCATCACTAAAGCTCCAAACTCATGCTCACTAACTACACACACACAGCTTTCTCAACTCAGAAATGATGGCCACAATGCAGCCCCAAGGTTCACTCTCACCTTCACAAATGTTTAAACAAGCATGAAAGGTGATAACTTGGCTAAAGAATGAAGAAGGAAGAAGAAGAAGAAGAAGAAGAAGAAGGGGGGGTGGCAGCAGCAGCCACAAGTCACGTAGGTAGTGTAAATGTCTAGGGTTTTGTGCCAAACAAGTCTATTTATAGGCACAAGCCACTAATCACACAGTATTAGCCTTAATCGCAAAGTAAAAGATATTGATCCCAAACTTTGGGATCTAGACCTACACATTTTTCTAAGATTTTTCATATTTTTATTTTATTTTTCGGAGCACCTTTCCGGTACGCGCTTTTCCATAGCCAGTATCAGTTCTGGCATCAGATTACGTCATTTTGACTTGAAACTTGTTTTACAAGTCCTACATAATATTCTAGTAATTATCATGCATTCGTTATAATTTTCCGGGATACTTTTCCGGTACGCATTTATACCGAGTAGCAGAACCGGTATCTGCACTTTTCTTCCGAAAAGCGACTTTCAGCATTTTTACTCACTCAATATAATTATCTAAGCCCATTAATAATTATTAGGGTCAATTATGAAATTATTTCCTAATTAACATAATTAATTCGCTAATTACCTTAATTAGCGGTGCGGGTTCTTACAGTACTCATGTGGGTTTAGACGTATTCCTACATGTCTCTGGCCATTAGATTGTATAAACACTCATGGCACGAATATCTGTTGCACTGCATTGTTTTGGAACTAATATTGGAAACATTGCTTTTGAACTTATATTGCACATGTAAGTGAGCTTGGGGTGGAAGATCCTTGAGGACCCCTTGTCTTACTGAGATTTCTTGTTTAGAGATCTCACCCCACGTTTGGGGACGCTTATTTCAGGTCCAGGTAATGTTGAGGGCTCAGGTGGCAGGAGGCCAGAGCTGAGTTGATATTCTTATGACATGCTGACATGCTGGATGTTGACTGCTATTATGTTTTTCGGCTATGATTATGATATTGTCTGTTGAGACTATTTTTGGGCATTGTGCCTTATTTGGTGAGCATGGGGTTTGTCCATGCCACATAGACTTGTTATTGTCTTATTTATTTGGGGTTGTATTAAAGTATCAGGATTTATGGTCCAGGCTATGTGTTGTAGTCCTGTGACTTTAGATACTCACATTACAATTATATATGAGGTATTCAGTTAGTTGTCTTGCAATTTACATACAGGCAGTATTTTATGGAATTGATTAAGTAATCAAGTTGGCTAAGGTTAATGACGTCATAATTGAATTAAAGAAAGAGTTATTCCGCATTTTAATTAAGCGTGGCTTAATACGATATATGTTAACAATCCGAGTTAACACGGGCTGTTACAGTGATCAAGCCAAATGCTTCTGGTTGGAGCTTATCCCTTCTTATAAGGTGTATGAATTTTTTCAAGGAGATTTAAGTAATTGAATTCAAGTTAACCTAATGGCTGTAGAAGTTTTAGTCAATGATATTCCCTGGATTACTATGTTTTTTATAGCTTGTTCGCAACTTTGGCAGTGGAGAAATGCTCTAGGGCATGGTCAACATTCTAATAGTGATTCTTATAAAGGTTCTTTGGTTAGTCGGTTGGCTTCTCATGTTACTGAGGCTTATAAACAGAATAAAGTAAAGACAAAAATAAAAGGTAGCTTTCAGTATTTTGTTTCATGGATTCCACCTGAAGTGGATTTGATTATAATCAATTCGGATGGAGCTTTAAGAGGCAATCCGGGTATGGCTTCATGTGGAGGTATTTTTCGGGATTATGCTGGTAATTGGTTAGGAGGCTTCACCTATAATATTGGCTATTGTTCTGCCTTGGTTGCTGAATACTATGGTATTTTAAAAGGACTAGAAACAGCTTGGACGAGGGGCTGACATAATGTGATAGTAGAAAGTGATTCCAGTAATGCTATTGTGGTGCTCACCAAACATGGTGAAGCTGCTCGTGAGTCCCATCTAGCGACTCGGATACAAGCGTGGTTATCAAAGAACTGGTCTGTTCGCTTGCAACATGCTTATAGGGAAGGAAATCATTGTGCGGACTGGCTGTCAAACTTCTCTTTGGATCATCATTCAATAAACACATTTGGTTATCTTTAGTTTCCTCCCCGTGATCTTTATAATTTAGTTTTGGCTGATAAGGCTTCTGTGAGCTACCTTCGTAGTTTTGTAACTTGATTCTTGATTTTTGTTGTGTTTCTTTTGGCTGGGTGTTTTCACCCTTAGCCACACCAAAAAAATAAAATAAATAGCTATAGGCCTTCCTCCTACGAACTATGCTAGACATGTGAGGGTCAACCATTGCCACAGAATTAGAAAAATCCCCGCTCTATTATATATCTGGTGCAATAGGAAACTTAAAGCTACGTCGTTCTTTAGAAAATATTTTTATATTGGTTAATTTTAATTTGAAAAGGGATTGGAAAGAAAATATATATGTTCTTTTAAAAAAAATTTATCGCTGCTCATAATTTAAGATAACACAGCTACACATAAACTCTTAAGAAGCTTACAACACTTGAGGATGGTGAGCCATTCAATCAACCTTATAAATAGCCGCTAAGATTTTGGGAATTTTAGAACAAATTTATTGGATAGATAATATTGTTCGATTTTTGGAAGATAATATTTTTTATTTAAAATATGATTCCACATTGCACAATACTTAAGATAGCATAGCTATACGAAAGCCCATGAAATATACAATATTTGAGGATAGATGACTATACAATCAATGTTATAATTCATTTCGTGGTTTTTATAACTTAATTTTATATTTTTGTAACTTTTCTAAAAGTATTTAATCAAATCTCACTATAAATTACACAACGAAAATATATCACGAAGACAAATAAGAATTAAAAATAATAATAACAAAACGAATTATTTTTCTTATTTTTTCAATTTTTTGGTAATTTTATATCTTTTATTTAATTCTATCCTAATTAAATATTTTTCTTTTTAAATTCTAGGAATTATATATATATTTTTTTAAATTCATTTCAATATCATGACGTTAATACTCTTAACCTCATACAAGAAAACAAACAAGTCACCATTCTTCTTCTTTTAACTATTGGGTTTTTAAATTCTTATTACATTTATTTTTGCGGAAAACATTTATCCTCTTAAAGGATAATTTGTGTCATTTTAGATCCTAATTGTTGATTTTCGTGAATCAATGATTATAATTTATTGAGTCAAAATTATTAATTAATAAATTTAATCTAATAAATTATAACCGATGATTGATGAAAATCAATGGTCAGAATCTAAAATGACATAAAATTATTTCTTTTAAAAGGACAATTTTTTTTTATTACTTGTATATTTTAAAACTACTCTCTTTTTTCTTAAAAAAGAAAAGATAATCAGATCCACCCTCGTATGCAACGAAGCCCATATTATTGACCAAGGGGATTTAGAAAAAAACAAAAAAGTCAGCCCAAATGGAACTATCATGGTCACGAGAAGAATTTTGGTGTTCTTGGAGCAACATTAATTCAGTGGTCCGAACCAATCAGAATGAGCCAATTAGTGAAGAGAGGAAAAATAAAAAATAAAAAATAATTTTTTGTACAAATGTCACTCACTGGGAAGGATCACGTGGGGTCTGGGAGGTTATTTAAGGTGCACCGGGACCACCATTTTTAGGTGGTCCCTTAGTGTAAATAGGAGGGTAAAATGAGAAAAGTAAGAAAATAATAGGGGTAAAAAAGAAAAGAGAAAATTAATATTGTTAGAGGAGCACCAAAAAATTCAATAATCCTGAAGATATTAAATTTTTCCTGGGTCTCGAGCACTAAATTATTTTCCCATGGTCACTAACGCAAATGCAAAAATAATAATAATAATAAAAAACCTAACCTAGCCATAAGTTAAAAAAGAAGGATTCTCAATTATCACTTTCTGGACGGCGCAGTGAAGGCAACTTTGAAAAGTGGAAGAGATGTGGTGGTTCTGGTTTGACGGATAGTGGCTAGATATGGTGGCGCGGTCACCGGCGACTTGGCGGGAACGAAGGTAGGAGTTAGTGACGGTGAAGAAATTTTGTTGCTTTCAACGATCTAAGAAATCGCTCAATGGATCCCCTTTTCTTAACTTATTCCTCTTTGAATAACACAAGGGTGTTCTGTTCTTCCTTTTCCCCCACTCTTGTTGAAAATATTTTTGTCCTTTTGTCTCTTCATTTTTTTTTCTCTCCTTCCCTTTCTCTCCAAGAACGCCATAAAGTTCCCCCAAATGTTGAGAAATGTATTCTCCCCTCTTCATTGGAAAACCCCCTCTTTTGTATTTATTTATTTTCATTGCCCAGAAGGGTCAATTTTAGGGAGATCCTTGTGCTCCTACCATTTTATCATTTATATCTTTTCCCCGCAAATTTTGGCAGCAATACATGTTTATGCAAGCTCTGTTTTTTTTTTTTAATTATGCATTATTTGATTCTGGTTTTTTATTAATTATTTTTGCCTTGTATCTTTCTTTGATAAGAACATACTTATTGAAGATTTTAGCTTTTGTTGCAGGTCTAACTTTGTTTCCTGTCAGAAAAGATTGGTGTTTACATTCGAAGAAAAAATTGACTTGGATGTCAAATGGTGCTTGGCTTTGAATAGGTATATACATATACAACTCTTTCATTTCGTTTATATCCAATTTTTATTTGATCTTATCATGAATTTGGTTTCAGGGAGGAGTTTCAAGGGTCAAGTAATATCCAAAATCTAAAAGTCCTTGCAACAAGCATGAATGGAAAGGTGTGTTTTCTTCGTGGATTTTGTGACACAGTGTATCATGCATGTCCATCAACTGTCACAATTATTTATCACATTCTATTGACTTCAGCTAGTTTAGGAAGATGTTTTTTTTTTCCTATTCAATAGTTTTTGTTACTCTCATAATTAAGGTCTAGACATTCAGGTTGTTATGTATGTACTCTTGATTGCATGAATGATAATTAGAATCAACTCCCAAGTTAGAAATCTAATATGTATCTTACATGAAGGCTGTTCTGATTGATGGGCACGTGCAATGCACTGAGTTTGATGACTATATCTACCATGAAAGCTTGTTTCATCCTGCACTCCTCGTACACAATGAGTATGTATATATTTCCATCAATTTTTTTTATAGTTTTTATACTTTTGATATATTTCTAACCAAGTATTCACACCAAGAACAGACCCAAAAGTGTGTTTATCATGGGAAGAGATGGAAGGTCTGCTGCCAGAGAAGTTCTGAAACATGTAGACTTTGAGAAAGTCATAATATGTGATATTGGTCGAGTAAGTTGTTAATTCATTGAGATCCCGAGACATATCAATCTTAACTGATTATATACATTTTAATAAAAATATCTCTAGCCATTGTTAATCTGAGTTAAATATACTTAACTATAGGAGGTTGTTAATGTATGTTGCGAGCATCTCACAACAAATCATGAGGCTTTTAATGATGAGAGGCTTCAAATTATCTACAATCATGCAGTGTGAGTATTTAATTTTTCGATCTTTTGAACCCTTCTCGATTCCTATTTTTTAATTTTTAATTAGTTGGATTATACAACTTGAGATACTTCAATTTTCTAAAAAAATTCTTCCCTAATGGAATAAAGAACGGCTCTGAAGTTCTTATATAAACTAGAATTACAAGTTCTTAAATTTTCTGACACAATTCATGAGATCTTTCATTTTCAGCTACATAGGTGTGATATTTATTACATTTTTCTTCTAACTTGTCATTTGTATATGAACTGAAGTACATAGAGTGATTTATTATAACTAGCTAGAGAAATGTTAGTATGATTTGCTTTTTGAAAAGCTACACATTTATCTCTCACAGGGCCAAGTTAGAAAATTCTGAAGAGAAGTTTGATATCATCTTAGGAGATCTTTCTGAGCCAAATGAATCAGGGCCTTCTAACAATCCTTACACAATATCCTTTTATGAGGATGTTGCCAAACCTAAGCTCAAGGAGAATGATCTCTTCGTCACTCAAGTAAGCCTATTTATTTTCTTTTTTTACGTTCTTTTTTCGAACTTGGTAACATTAAAGAATCAGTCACTAGCAATAGTCTCTAAAGAAATTATTTTGGCTACTCACTTTATTAGAACTAATTAAAATAGTTTACTTCATATATATATATATATATATATATATATATATATATATATATATATATATATATATATATATGGTTGGTCGAGTTGGAATTTTAACACACAAGGTTGTGTTCTCGCCAATATACAATACCCTAAAGCAAGTTTTCACTCGTAAGCACCATTTTTCGTTAATCCTTAGTCATCCCATGTTTCTCTCCAATGTGTGGTTTTGATAATTGATTCATTAATGAACATCACTTTTCTCTTTCCTTTGTTTTGGACACTTGTGCAGATCTGGTTGCATGCGCAACTCAGGTACCATCCTATAATGACTCAAATGGATGGATTATGGTGAGATTAAAAGCAAATATTTAAAATAGAAAAAACATTTTTTTATGCAACGTATGCTCCTTCAACCCCTTTCTATGATTTTACGTAGTCAGGGTAAATTGAAACGAATGGATGCAATATATGGTTTTACATTAAATGCATTGCGATATTAATTTCATATTGAATGTGAATGGTTAGCTAACTAACGGGTGCAATATTTGGTTGTGCATTAAATTTATCAGGCTTCGAACGAACCAATCATTCTTGATTCTGATCAACTCGACTTTAGGATAGGTGAAAGAATAAAGGGCAAATTAAGTTATCTTGATGGGCTTGTCATTGTAGTATCGTCCTAAACAAGACTGAAAAACTCATCAGTAATACATACTTATATAATATATGAATTTAAGTATTTGATCATTTTCAATTCAATAGGTTATTTAATATATTGAATATGTGTCCTTCATTTCATTGCAGGCTTATGGAAGAGACTTGTATATTAACCGAAGAAAATGTGGAATTTGTTCGTGGACCGGGGGAGTTTGCAATGATGCCTAATTTTTAAAGTCTAAACATGCTTATATATGCGAAGAGATTCATATAATGCAGGCTTATGGAAAAGACTTGTATCTTAATCGAAGAGGCTTATGGAAGAGACTTGTATCTTAATCGAAGAAAATGAGGGATTTGTTCGTGGACGGGGAGTTCGCAATGATGCCTAATTTCTAGAGTATAATAACATGCTTATATATGCGAAGAGATTGATATAATGCAAGCTTATGGAAGAGACTTGTATCTTAACCGAAGAAAATGTGGGATTTGTTCGTGGACGCAAAGTTCGCAATGATGCCTCATTTTTAAGTATGCGAAGAGATTCATATAATGCAGGCTTATGGAAGTGACTTGTATCTTAACCGAAGAAAATGTGGGATTTGTTCGTGGACGCAGAGTTCGCAATGATGCCTAATTTCTAAAGTATGCGAAGAGATTCATATAATACAGGCTCATGGAAGAGACTTGTATCTTAACCGAAGAAAATGTGGGATTTGTTCGTGGATGAGGAGTTCGCAATGATGCCTAATTTCTAAAGTCTAATAACATGATTATGTATGCGAAGATATTCATATAATGCAGGCTTGTGTAAGAGACTTGTATCTTAACCAAAGAAAATGAGGGATTTGTTCGTGGACGGGGAGTTCGCTATGATGCCTAATTTCTATAGTTTAATAACATGCTTATATATGCGAAGAGATTCATATAATGCAGGCTTATGGAAGAGACTTGTATCTTAACCGAAGAAAATGTGGGATTTGTTCGTGGATGGGGAGTTCGCAATGATGCCTAATTTCTAAAGTCAGCTTATATACGCGTAGAGATTCATATAATGCATGCTTATGGAAGGGACTTGTATCTTTATCGAACAAAATGAGGGATTTGTTCGTGGACGGGGAGCTCGCAATGATGCCTAATGTCTATAGTCTAATAACATGCTTATATATGTTGGCTTATGGAAGAGACTTGTATCTTAATCGAAGAAAATGTTGGATTTGTTCTTGAACGGGGAGTTTGCAATCATGCCTAATTTTTAAAGTCTAATAACATTGTTGTATATAGTAGTAGTATAAGGGATTTACTCTCACATCATATATTTCAAGTTGTATACATAATAGTTTATATATATACTATAGTCTCTGTTGTGGTGTTTACTCACATGGATTTATTCAATGTTTTTTTTGCTTTTTGTTGTTTGGTATTAGAGTTTAATGAGAGGAATCCTAATTTGCATATTTTTTCTTGTAAACCCATTGTAATTTTTTTTGGGTTATTGTGTCATTTATCAGTTTTTGGATTTCTTTTTTTTTTTCTTTTATCTTGTTTGGTTATTCGTGCTCTGTAGCCGTAAAAGCATCTGCTACTACATTTTCCTTCCTTGGATGATATCTCAACTCAGAATCATAATCTTTTAAAAATTTCATTCATCTCTGTTGTCTTATATTCAATTTTTTTTTGATCAAATAAATATTTTAGGCTTTTATGATCACTAAAAACCTCAAATTTAGCCCCGTAAAAATAGTATCTCTAAATCTTGAGGGCAAAGACTACTGCCGCAAGCTCTAGATCATGGGTTGGGTAATTTTCCTCATGGGGCCTGAACTGCCTAGATGCGTAGGCTACTACCTTTTCATTTTGCATTAACACACAACTTACACAACTTAATACTTTCTTAGACGCATTACTGTACATTTCAAATTTTCCTTTTGGGTCAGGAATTATGAGGATAGGTGCAGTTGTTAACCTATTCTTTGTGTCTTCGAAACAGTCCTCATATTCTTGAGTCCTTTTCTGTCAATCGAGTTAAGGGTAATACTAACTATGATAATCCTTTAATAAACTTCATGTAGTATCTTGCTAGTCTAATGAAACTTTTGATCTCGGTGATCGATTTTGCCCATTCCCAGTATACTACAACCTCAACCTTACTAGGATCAACAGATACTCCTTTTTCTGGGACCACATGACCTAAGAACTTAACTTCTTTCATCCAAAATTCACATTTTTCGAGCTTAGCATATAATTATTTGTCCTTTAGTACCTGTAATACTAGCCTCAAATGTTTTTCATGTTCTTCCTTATTTTTTGAGTATATCAGGATATCATCTATCAATACTACACAAATTAATCTAAATAAGATCTAAAGATTCTATTCATGTAATCCATAAATACAATTGAGGCATTAGTAAGTTCAAATGGTATCACTAAATACTCATAATGCACATATCTAGTCCTAAAAGCTATCTTGGGAATATATTATGCTTTAATTCTAATATGATGATACCCTGACCTTAGATCTATCTTAGAAAACATTGTGGCTCCTCTTAGTTGATCCAAAAGATCGTCTATCCTAGGCAAAATATACTTATTCTTGATGGTGACTTTGTTTAACTGTCTATAATATGTACATAATCTCATGCTTTTCTCTTAACAAAAAGGACTGGTGCACCCCAAGTGACATACTAGGTATGATGAATTGCTTGGATAAAAGTCCCTCTATTTGTTTCTTTAACTTAATCAGTTTAGGGGGAGACATCCTGTAAGGTGCTAAAGATATGGAATCTACTCCAGGTATTAAATCAATGGAGAATTCAATTTCCCTTTCCGTGGGTAAACATGGAATTTTGTCTGGGAAGACCTCTAGATATTCATTGACTATAGGAATGCTAGTTACATTATGCTTTTCCTTTGCTTCTGAATGATTGGGAGAACATAACCCTGGGAACCTTCTAACATTTTTTGAGTTGAGCGACTAATAGGCACATACATTTATTTGAAAATTTGGGTTCTTCAATGAAAATGACATTTTCCTGACAACAATAAATGGTTACACCATTTTCAGATAACCAATCCATACCAAGGATTACATCTATTTCTGACATGGGTAAACATACCAAATTCAACTTAAACAATCTACCTTCAACTTGAACAGGACAGTTACTTTTTCCCCTGTGGGAATTAAAATATCTAATTTGTAGGATAACGTGAAAATAGGTAATTTAGATTTTGAGCACTATTCATAGAAATGAAAGAGTGGGTTGCACCAGAATCATAAAATACATTTAAAAGAGAATCTTGAATTAAACTCGTACCTTGAACTAGGTTTGAAGCCTTGACCGCTTCTTGACCATTTAGAGTAAATAATCTTCCTTTGGTTTTTGTTTGTTGTTAGAACTTTATACATTCTTCTGAGCGCACTGCTATGTTATATATCCTGGCTTACCACATTTAAAATGCACTCCTTGTCTGGCTAATCACCGGTCGGGACTTCCCACTCTTTAAGCATGTAGGGAATTGGTTGCTAGCTTGGTTTTGCTTTCCTCTAACACTATATCCGTTGTTTGAATTATTTGCTTGTAGTCATTTTCTTTTGAGCTTGTCTTCCTTTTTCTTTCTTTTCCACCACCTTTGTTTTTCTCTTATCTTTTCCACTTCCATCATACTTTCTTCAACATCACGACATCTGTTAATAAGCACTGAGAATTGTCTAATTCTATAGCCTACCACTAGGGGTGTTAACGGGATGAGCTTTGATCTTAACAGGCCAAACCTGTATTTAAACGTGTCAGACTAGCCTTAGCCTGTTACCTGTCACGAATATAATATTAGCCTGTGGCCTGGTTCATTTACAAAAAATAAAAGTCTGTCCTAAGCCTGTGGCCTGTTTATTTATTAAAAATAAAAATCTTACTTTTCAATTTGCAGCAATATTTAACCCATTAATCATGCACTAGTATGTATTTTTTTGTAAGAAAATAATAGCTGTTTCTTTTATAATAAAAAAACATATTAATATTAAAAAGTCAAAATAACAACGACACATTTACTTTACTTTACGTTGCTTTTCCTTAATTTTTTTTTTTAACAAAGGGGAAAGCAACAGAACTAGAAACAAAACAGAGTCTGGGGCAAGTAGTGCCCATCAAATCTCTAGCAAGCAGCTCTCTACAATCCATAAGGACTTCAAGAAAAAGCTGTAGATCCCAGGTGTCTAATAGTCTCCCTTTGGTTGCCAAAGCATCAGCAATGGAATTACCTTCATCTTTTTTTTTTCATTTTTAATCTTTCTTTTTCTACATCTTATATCTTCATCTTCATGTCTCTTATTTCTTTACCAATCGTTGTTAGTAATTATGAAATATTGTTAGTAATTATGAAAGTGGCACTTGCTGTCTCAAATGATTAATATAAAAATATAAAAAATAAATAAATTTATTGGATACGGGCCAGCCTCCAAGGCTTTAAGGCCGAGCTTGACTATGGAAGCCTGAGGCCTTTTAAATAAAAAGGCTTTTGCAAGAGTATAAGTCTGGGTTCAATAATTAAAAAAGCTGGGCCGAGCTGGGCCGGGCCTAAGGCCCCTGGCCTTATTATTGTTATTGAAGACAGTGGGTGATATTAGATCACTATAGCATTGAACCCATGTATTGAACAGAAGGGGTAGACCATCAGAGTTATCACTGTGCAATAATAAAAAAATAAAAACAGACTTACTTGTAGTCAGAATACAGAATCAGACAGATGAATGTATGCAGTAGAGGAATTAAATCCGAGCCCACAGAACGTGTCTCCTTAAGACAATTTTCCCCCTCACTAATGCCTAAGGTTGATGGACACTTGTCTCCCAGGATAGAACGAATTTCGTCTGAAGAATGGTGGCACTACCAATCAACAGCCCAAACGGACACAACAATATGCCAGAGGAATTCACACAGGAGGATGAACAACAGTATGCAATACCGGAAGAACAAGAATTCCGGCAGAGTTTGTAGTGCAGAAAAATCGGATAGGATTTCTGAATGTGTCAGTGTCTATTTATAGACACTGACTGGTCACGATGAACAGTCGTCGGCGGCGAACCGCCGTGTCTGACGGCGGCGAACGGGTGTGACCGGTGACTGTTCCGACGAACAGGTACAACCAGTGACTGGTTCGGCGAGCAGACACTACCTTTGACCGATTCGTGAAAAGGAAGAACAGGTTCGGTTCAAAAACTGCTCAAAAATCGGCGGGTGGGTTCGAATTTTGGAGGGAAGCAACGTTTGGACAAAAATATTAAAAATAATTTAATAAAAAATTATTTTTAATACACACAACCGAACCGAGCCGAGCCGGCCGGACGGACGGCGGCGGCGGCGGCGAACCAAAGCCCACCTATCTCCTCTCCCTTTTTAAAATATGTAGTGACCCAAGGGCCAATTAAAGAGATGGAGGTGGGAGCTTATATACTCTCCCACTTCCTACTAATTGTCCAATGTGGGACTTGTTAAAAACCCACACAACTCTTCATCTTCCCTTTTTCTCTTTTCTTTATTAACCCACTTCTTATTCATAACCAATGGATCATTGTACATTAATTCTCTCATTAATTCCAACAATTATCACCCCTACCTACCACCATACTCTTCAACTCAGGTTTCAATCCTGGCTCAAACTTAGCTGCCAGCCATTGTTCATTTGGCTCTCTAATTCTATAGCCTACCACCATACTCTTTAACTCAGGTTTCAATCCTGGCTCAAACTTAGCTACCAGCCATTGTTCATTTGGCTGGTTTTGCACATTGGTGGAGTATTTAGATAATTCTTCAAATTTTGCCACATTATCTCCTACTGAAAGGTTTATTTGTTTAAGTACAAGGAATTCAATCTCATTCTTATCTCAAATACTTTGAGGAGACTATTTATCTAAAAAAAAATCTTGAAATACTTTCCAAGTAATCCTAGTTCCATGACTCTGCAGAATCCTTTGTGCACCTTTCCAGCAGTTCTTTGCATCACCTAATAACATTTATATAGCAAAATTAACTTGCTAAACATTGACATAGTCCATTACTTAAAAAAATTTCTCCAAATCCTGTAGCCACTCAGTTGCTGCTACAGGGTTGTGTTCTCCTCAAAATGTGGTGCCTTATGCTTTTGAAATTCTGTTAATCCTTTGTAGTCAGGATAAACCCCTCTGTGGAACCAATGCACTCAAAATATAAGAGTTTGATGATAACAAACAAGCTTGGAAACAACTTATAGAGTGATACAACTTACAACAATCAAGAAGTCTAAGGAAGCAATCCAACAAGACAATAGAAGCAAAATTATCAACACACATGATAGTGTCCAAAGAAAGATAAAAAAATCAAGCTAGTAGTACATCCTTAGGGCTTAGAACTAAATGTAAAGGTAATTGATTAATGGTGAATGAATGAGCTCAAAGGATACTTAATTTTGTGCTTGCATTATCTATGAAATTAATTACTTGAAAGATTTTGAATAACTCATGAAAAAGACCCTTGACACATTTCACAACCTCAACATTTTTATCAAGTCAAGGAATTACACTAAAAGTGATTGGAGGCAAGTTAGAATGCTTTGGAACTCAAAAACTACCAGATTTAAGTTATGTCAAGAAAGTATTTGAATACTTTCTTGACTAGTATTCGAATACTTGTGCTGAGAACAAAGTATTCGAATACCTTATGAAAAGTATTCGTATACTTGATGAAGTATTCAGATACTTCATGAAAAGCACTCGAATCCTTACTGGACAATAAGCATTCTAACGGCTATAAATGACTAGTTTCATACCAACACCTATATGAACTCATTTATGGCATTTCCAAAAAACAAGAATCATTGTTCCATTGATTTAACAATCACTCTTGACTATTCTTATTGAATCAAACACATTCATTACTTATCCTTACTCGTATTGATCATAAACTTCATTGAGCTTCATTCTTGTGTCATTGATCAAAGCCATAAGCTTCAACTTGTATAATATGTACTTTAAGAGTACATATCCATTTCTAAACACTCTTCTTTTGTTTATTTGAGTTAGGGTAGTGATACCCTAGTGGAAATGTTGCTCATAGTCTAAGAAAGTGAGTGGAAGTGTAAAGGTTTCAAGAAACAAAATTCTTGAACGTTGTAGTGGTTTGTCATTCACCCTTGAAACTTGACCAATAGTGGAAAGTTGATTGAGCGGCTTCAATCTGAACATAGGTCACAGTGGTGGTGACCGAACCAGGATATATCCTGTTTGCAATCTTTCTTATCCCTTATCTCTTTACACAAGCATTATTAGAATACTTCAGCATATTTAATTCATATTTTGCATATTATTTGCTTATGTTAATTTCTATTCATTAGACTTTACTTGTGTCAAATCATATAAACTCAAGAAATTTGTTTTCAAGAACGAAAGTGAGGCATTTTGCGAAAATATTTTTAAAACTCAATTCACCCCCTCTTGATTTTGAGGCCACTTGTCCAACACCCTCCTGGAGCTACCATGGATTCACTTCCTAAGTGAGAAGTATGATTCCTATTCATACGATCCTCCTCAATTCTTGGATAATTAATTGATTTGTTACAGTTTGCTCTCTAAGAGCATTTGCAACTCGTGTGAAAGCATCAGCTACTGGATCTACATCCGCGGCCGGTGTTGAGTGTAATTGACTTGAATTTGTCATAGTTTTGCATATATGATACAAAGTAGTGAGTTGATCACGCTCATTACCACGTAATCGAAATATACATGATTTATGACAGAATACTGGGGAAATTTATCTACTTATAAATTATTATAATTGAGTTATACCAGTGGGGTTACCTAGACCACTGCTTTGATACCATAAGAATATGTCACATAACCTATTTCCTAAAATGATAAAAACAGTAAAAAAAAGTAGTCAAAAGGTTAAGATCATAGTTTATATTTATAAACAATTGTAGTGCACAAGGATATTTCACATAAGTTACCAAAAAAAAAAGACTACAGTTAAACTTAACGGCTCGCAGGCCCAAAATTATCCATGCTAGGTAGTCAGGGATTTTTATACTCATACATTAATATATGCAACAAAAAAAGATGGTAGGAGTAGATATCCTACAAAAAAGATCTTCAGCCAATAGCTAAGTAAACAAGTAGAGGCATATGTGAGCCTCTGTATGGTCTTCATATATCAAGAAAAGCAGTTCCTGTCATGTGCCACAAAGATACACCCAATCCATTGCGTACTAATATGGAAATATTCGATAAAAAAAAAATACACAAGTGAGACGAACCGACTCCTGTGGAAGGATTAGAGACCTTTTGTTTTTTAGTAGCAGGAGGGGGACGTGCGACGCCTTTCCCACGCCGAGATAACACATACTCCGGCACATCATCTGGGATAAGATTCATTTTTAAACCTGCAAAATTGAGTAGAAATGAAGAGAATGGTTATCAATAAAAACTAATAGCACGAAGTAATTACAATGAAAATATTGGAAGGCATACTGGGTTGATCATTTGTGGCACAAGATTTAGCAACCAAGGAAGCGGCACTCATATGCCCCTGGGCACGGATGTGGGCTAACAAGGTCTTAACACTGGCTTTCTCCTCGGCAGATAGCCCAGGTTTACAACCGGCTTACGGAGATAGTGCTCATGCGACCAATACAACGGGAACTTTCCCTCATCATCATCTCCTAAAAACCATGGTCTCTCACCAACCTCGGCTACTACTTTAAAGTATGAGCCTTTGAAATTTTTGAAGGAGTCACTGTAAACAGAAAACAGTCTCCTAGAAGGTTTGCTAATACGACCCCGGATGCTGGCCCAACCTTTTAACTTGGGGGTTCAGAACCGGAGCGTGGGGTGTATATATTAAAAAAATACATAAAAAGTGCAACGGAGCAATTTACAGACAGGGATAGGCAAAGTTATTCGAAGGTGACAATGTACGCCCAGCCATTGGGATGGATTTGGGTTGGAGCTAGCAGGAAGTGGTTTAGAAGGCATATTATGAAGGGAGAAAAGGGGAAGCAAATGCCAATCTTGGTAATCAAATCCCGGTAGAAAAATAAAAAAGGAGGTTCTTGCGGATTCCGGCCTGAGCATACTGGCTCATCTTCCGCCGGATAGAAGGTGTTAAATCCCACAGGGTTGCTAATTGGCAATCCAGATATCTCCTCGGTGGTCATGGCGGATCTGAAGCTGAGAACTTCCTGCGTAACCCATGGAAATTGTCTCCGCAGGCCGGCACTTACAGGGGCAGAACCCTCTTCGGCTGGCCCAACCCCGGTCTCAAGTTCTTGGTTGGAAGAAGTCATCTCCATATTGATTTCTGTAGAGGGGGACTCCATAAGAACCTAGAACAACAAAATTGGTAGATTAAAAAACAAAAGCAGCAAATAGCACGCACCTGAGTTAAATAAACTACAGTGTGAGGAGCTTGACGAGTTGTCTGAGGAGTTCATTGGAACAGGGGTTTCAAACCCAGGGTCATGAGAACAACTGCCCAGGACTAAATTTGCCATAAAATCGTTGCCATTTCCAATAAATTGTGCACTGAGGTATACACAGTTGAAGCACAGATTTGGGTTCCTGATTGATGGAACAGGGAACACGGGTTGAATGGAGGACTGGGTTGGAGTATTAACACCTCTACTGGCAGTAGTAGAAGGGGGTGAGGGTTATGTCTCCTATCCGAAACACGATTGGTGCTTATGGACAAATGATCCGCGGCACGGTTAGGATTTCGGGATCGTCCTCGGCCAGTAGGCCGGGATCGTCCTCGGCCAGTAGGCCGAGATCTAACTGGCGGATGACGTCCAGAACCAGGAGTTGGTGGACGGCGTCCTGGGCCAGAAGTCAATGGACGACGCCCTGGACCAGGAAGGAAGTTGTGATTTCGACTCGTCTCTTCCTGAATGGCTCTAGCTTCTTCAAATGGACGACGCCTTGGACCAGGAAGGAAGCTGTGATTTCTACTCGTCTCTTCCTGAATGGCTCTAGCTTCTTCCTCTGCCAGAATTTCATCACTCCGGCCAAATATGCGAGGACAAGTGGCCCTCCTATATCCGTGTGAATTTCCTTCATCCATACTAGGGATTTTCCCAAACAAGAATGGTAAATATAACTAAACAGCCAACAACGATAGAAAATCTTACAGCAAACAGATAACACAGCGACGAATAAAAATACAGGCAGCAGGACGTATTAAGAGGACAGAAGTGCAAGTGTCAACTATGTACTAAGCTTGGAAGATAATGTGAGCAAGGAAATGTAGGAAGGAGAGGATAAGAAATCATACCTGAGGAATGTTAGCACAGAATGCTCGACGAAGGAATCCCGGTGTACCGTTAATGGAAGCAGAAGAAATCTCAGTGTGCTATTAATGGAAGCAGAAGAAATCTCAATATGTTGGTAATGGAGGCAGAAGATGGAGAAGTCCGGAAAAAAGAGGATGGGAATGAAATAGAGAAAAGAGGGAAAGTTCAAAGGTTATGATCCGCGAAATGAAAGGACAGGGGTACAAAGGTAAAAACACCTGACAGGACGAGCGACGGATGTTTTGGCAGTCGCATTTAATGTTAAAGCGGCGCAAGGTGGGCTGACGGTGCATAATATGATGACTTAGAGAGGCCACGTGGACGATTACTGTAGGGTAAGAAGATAAAGCGTCTCGTAGGTAAGAAAAACACCGTTGATTGCCAGAACCTTCATATTAAAAAATCAGGATGGTAATGCCAGATAGAGAGTATAATATATATATATTACAAATACATGTATCTCGGTTTATAAGTCGAGATGACAAATGTCAGGGATTCGGAAAGGTATCCTAACGAACTCAGAAAGCAAGCATAGGAAATTTGTCTCAAGGAGACACTGCTGAATAACTGACACTCAAAAAAGCAAAGGAGGTTAGCCGATTAACGCAACCCGGCGTCCTGGTTACTCAATCTACCGTGCTGGGGGGCAACTATTGTGGACCGGACCAAGGCCCCAATCAATATGCGGCCTAACCCAAGTAAACCTAAAGGTAGACACTATATAAAGAAGGTAAGAACTACAGGTAAGACACACACAAAAAACCCTACTTATTTCAATGACACATGCACACACCCCAAAGGCGAAAGCCATCGTACTGTGTCAGTGATCCGTGATCCCACTAGATACCTAATTCATAGGTATCCAGAGAGAAACACCTAAATCCTAGATCAATCATCCAATTCTGGTTGGACACATCTGCCACAGGCAGAACACTACCATTATCATCGCAGTCACTGCCGTTACTACCACCACCAATCGTTATCATTATCGCCGCAGTCACTGCCGTTACTACTACCACCATGCTATTGCCACTACCATGGCCACCGCCACCGCCATCACCACCATTCCACTGTTGTTACTGTCGCCGCTGCCGCCTCCATGTCACAGCCACCATCACCACCATTGCCTCCACTACCACCTCAACGTCACTACCACTATCACTACATCCATGCCACCATCAACACTACCACTACTACATCATTGTCACCACCACCACTATCATTACCGTCACTACTACCATCACTACCATCACCACCACCATTACCACTACCATCGCTGCAGTCATTGTCGTCACCTTCACAACCACCGCTTCCATCATTACCACCATCACGCCGCTGTGCCGCAATCACCACCATCATGCCACAACCACCACCATCACACCATATGAAAATGAAAGTGATAATCCGAATTTTTTTTTATCTTAATAGGAATAATTTTTTATTCTATTATTTATTGTGTCATCAAAGGCAACTCTTATTCTCGGAATAAAAATAGAAAATGTTATCAAACACATTTTTTTATTCTCAGAAATTGTTTCAAGGTACAAAAATAGAAAAAAAAATTATTATTTTTTTCCAAAATAGTGCGGGAGAACATAATCATTGTCATGCACATCCTAAAAGTGTATTTACATGAGGAAGAATCAAATATTCACTATAAAGAGTCCATAGATGATTTTTTTTCTTATGGTCTAATTTATATAATAACTAAATTTTCCAGTTTTAATAATTTATATAAAAAAGAAAAATCCAACCAAGATCATCTTGGGAGAGTGACCATTTTGCCACTGTTCATCATAAAATTTACCAGAATGCCACGCGCACAGTAAAAATTACCAAACTGCCACGCAAGCTAATTCGCTACTGAGTGTAGCGAATTACGTCTGCTGATGTGTCGCCTCCACACTGGTCCACGTATTTCGCTACACAGAGCAGCGAAATACGTGGTCAAAAGGTCAGCCCGGTCAGTCACTTTTAGGACACGTGTCAAGCCACACATATTTCGCTACCCTGCGTAGCGAAATACGTGGCAACTGTCACATGCTGCACTGTGCATGTGAGACACGTGTCAGACAGGCACATAATTCGCTATCCTAGGTAGCGAATTATGTGCAATTTTTTTCTATATATACCCCACCGTCCCCACCCCTCCCCCACCGATCCCACCCCTTTCCCTCACCATTTTCTCTCATCCTCTCCATCTCTCTCTAAGTGTTTTCTCTCTCTACAAGGTTAGTCTCTCTTTTTTTTTATTTTTTTTTTGCTTTTATAATATGTTTGTTTCATTAATTATGTTTTATAAATGTGATATATTATTTTATATTTACACTTGCATGAATAGGTTAGTATATATGTTATATTATTTAGTGTTTAGGCTTGAAACTTTAGGTTAGTAAATATGTTATATTATTTAGTGTTGATATTTGAAACTTTAGGTTAGTGAATGTGGTGTATTATTTAATGTTGGTACTTGAAATGTTAGGTTAATAAATGTATGAATTTATTTTATGCATGAATGAATGATTAGGTCTACATAATTAAATTTTTAATTAATTTATATACGTTAATTATTTATAAATTTTTTATTTAGGATTTTGGGTTTTGAAACCTTAGGCTAGTAAAATTATATGAACAGATTGACAGATCCCAGCGAGCCCGCAGCCCGACCGGTGGTATGTAATACAGAGGACCCTCCGCCTGTGCAGCGTCGTAGTCGATGTTCGCGTTACGAGGGGTTGCCGCTTCACCATTCCACACCTCCTGTTGCTGATACGCCACATGTAGTCCCTCCCATGCCCCCCCGTCCCGCCGGGATGTATTATTCCCCTGGTTTTCCAGCAGGTCATTCACAGCAGTATTGGTGGCCCCCCCAGCCTGGGTTTCATGCAACACAGTATCCACCCTGGACAATTGCGCCACTTATGGGTCAATATGGATTTCCATCTCAGTCGTTTCCTATGTATGCAGGCGGTAGTAGTTCACAGCCTACGCAGGGTTTAGATTCATTCACAGAGTACTACAAGCCAACTACTGATCCATATGATCCATCATTTGCACATTCTCCGGTGATTGCCACTCCGACAACGTACTCGACGAGTTTCTTGCAATCACCACATTCACAGCCATTCAGGGATTTTTCTGCTCAGGATTTTGCCGAGGTTATGGGAGAGGCGACTGATGACCCCCCTGTTGTTGCCGCTGGTGGCGATGATCCTGGTCATGCGCAGGCCACACCTGTTCCCGGTGCTGATGCAGTTCCTGGTGCTGATGATGTTGATGTTGAGGGGATTAGGCGAAACCCCATTCGTCAGGCCAGGTTTACTTGTGTGCTGTCACCATTTCACCATGATACGACTAAATGCGTGGTGTATCATGCTCGACAGCACTGATGTGTTATTTTGTTGTGTCTGTCTGTGTTTAGATTGACTTTGCTTCATGTCGATGGACTGTTGACTCTTATTTACGTATATTTTTCACTTGTGTTGGAGACTATATATTTACACATATGATGCCTTATTTATAATTATGGTTATGTTCCTACCGGCAAGACTGATTAAAATATGAAAATGTAAATGGCGATACTAAATATTATAACAAAGCACACATGAAGTACATAGATACATCACTACAATAACATACTTATGCAAATAATAAAAACTTAAACTACTTCACTATTGTGGTTGCTGTCGTGAAGGACAATGTCGTTTATTATGCCCAACTTCCCTACAATAACCGCACCTTGTTCGAGTTATTGCACCATATAGATGGTTCCATCGATCATGATTATTGGCTTGCAATAATTGAATGCTTCACAACACTATTTAAATGTCCAAAACACCCTTCTGAATACCTTGTGAGCTTGGTCTAGGCAACCATTAATGAAATGGTCACGCAAATCCAGCTTATAGGCGGATCCGGGAGAAAAATGTAACATGTAATCCAGCCACCTAGGTAAGAACGCATACGACTCGTCCCAGTCACCAAATACTTTCACAATAGCCTTTTGTTTTGCCTTCCAAGCCTTCCTATACGATATATGGAATCCAAGGCTAGTAGCGATCCTTTCTTGGATAAGCCCAATTTTGACACTGGGCTCCTCTCTTATCATCTCTGTTTAGGCGGTCAAACAACACTGTATTAGTCAACAACATACAAAGTTTCTATAAATTTAATAGCAATAACTCTATGCACCTAAGATCAATGAACAAATGAGATTTGAGTCCAACTGCTTGTGATCTTGGGTAAGAGACTAACTAGCACATGTGTGTTCGTTATTCCATACGCCTATCACCCATTCGCTGCCACCTTTTTTTTTTGGTATGCTCTCATCCTCATTGGACAACCGGCGTTATGATCTTGACAAACCATAATCAACCTTTTCGTATCACTTTTCAGTACGACTGTTGTGCGATGATTTGTCATACAATATTGTTTAATTGTCATCTGTACATCTTGATTGGTGTCAAAGATTTGGTCCTTATATAGCTCGTCGCTGATCTGCCAGTTAGGTATTTGTGCTCCATTCATATCATCAAATTCTTGATCTGGATATTCCCAATTAACATTCTTGAAATGGCTAATTCCAGACCAAAATGGTACATTACCATTTCCTGCATAATAACAAGTCCAAAACCCCAATATTAATGTGGTTTTAATATGATATTAGATTTTTTATTATAAAACATTAATGGTTACGTACCTGCAACAGAAGGATCTTGCATTCCGACAATGCCTGGCGATGTAATTGGTTGTCCAACAGCATTAGACGGACAACAATCAAAATCACCATCGACATCCGTATCCGATGACTCGTTATCCGGAACAAGACCATCATCACGCTCGTCCTCAGAACTATCTGTACGCCAAGATGGATCGTACATGTCGTGGGCGGGAATTCCTTCATCAAAAATTTCTTGAGTTGTTGGTGCAAGCGTGGGGGACGCGACCTCATCTTCTGGATTATCCAATGGCACCATGTTTATGGCGATGATGTCAGTGCATGGATTGCTCAGTTGACTGCTGGATTGTCCACCGTAATTTACTTCTGCATACAATTCAACAAATCTTGACTCGCCGTGTTCAGAAGTGCTTGCATCTACTACTAATGATACATCTTCATCGTCGACAATTTCAACACCAACCCATTGCACGGGGTTACCCGAGGCACATCTAGCGGTCAACCGAGCAAGATTTTGACCACGTTGTAATCTCATCTTTTTATATATTAACTTCTTCAGCTCGTGAATATTGCATCTTGGACTCATGCGAAACATTTTTGCATCACCTTCAAATACTTGCCCGTTTGGACCAAAGTATTTTCTCCCATTATAATAAACAATAGCTATTATATCATTCCTACCATCACTCATCCTATAAAAATAGAAAAAAAATGAAGATTCAACAACAATACAAAAGTAGTAAAACTTACATAAAAGGAAATTTTTCGCAGTGGAGATTCACACCCGAAATGGAGTTATTTATAGTTTGTAATGGGGTAGCAACGTAATGGACATATTTCGTTACTCCCCCTAGCGAATTAGGGGGGAGATGACACTTGGCACTTTCGTCATAATTTGCTAGGACTCATACCAAAAATGCCCACATAATTCGCTATATGGTACAACGAATTACGTGGGGATGTAACGCGTGGCCTACATTCGAGTTGACATGATCTGACTTGTCTGACATGTAATTCGCTACACAGAGTAGCGAATTACGTGTCCAACAGTGATGTGACACGTGTCCTAAAAGGACTGACCGGGCTGACCTTTTGACCACGTATTTCGCTGCTCTGTGTAGCGAAATACGTGGACTAGTGTGGAGGCGACACATCAGCAGACGTAATTCGCTACACTCAGTAGCGAATTAGCCTGCGTGGCAGTTTGATAATTTTTACTGTGCGCGTGGCATTCTGGTAAATTTTATGATGAACAGTGGCAAAATGGTCACTCTCCCGATCATCTTCCAATAATAAAGTTCCGCGTACCAATGTGCAATAGTAATAGGGAAATACTTTTTCTATGTTGTAGGAAAATAGTTACCTCATGTAGAAATAAAATTATAAGTGGGACCCACAGGTAAGAGAAGAAAGAAAAAATAGTGATAAAATCTAACCCTTTTTTGTATGTGTAGAAAAATTGTTTATCTCTTGTAATATAAGATAAACATAACTTATAAGAGGAAGGATATTCTTACTACTAAAATCTTCTACAACCAACTCACTACCTATTTAATCACCATTGAATCAAACATTTTCTCTTTTTTTCAATTTTTTTTTAATATTCTTTTTCTTTGATTCAATGGTAATTAAATAGGTAGTAAATTAATAGTAGAAAATTTTGATAGTAAAAATATCCTTCATCGACTTATAATAATATTAATTCACAATAGTAACAAGAAGTCAACTTACGAAATCATCTTCAGTACATAACCATAATGTTAGGGCTTCCTTTTACGTTTTTGGACAACTCAACGCTAGCGCTCCACGTGGTCCATAAACCGGTTCGCAGGGGTAAAATCGTTATGATCGGTTTATGAGACTCGGCAGACCCGGTTCGGTTTCTTCCTCCGATTCGCTCCCTCTAAAAATTGATTGTAGTTCTCTTTTTCTTTCCATTTCGGGTTGGAGTTTTTGGGAATCATAATCGGAAGGAGTATGTCGGTGAATCTGACGGCGAATGCGATTCCGGCAATAGTTGCCGGCGACGTGAACGCGAAGCCATTGGTTCAGGTTCTGGACATTGCGTTGATCTCCAATAACAATATTTCAGAGAAGCAGAGATACCGTCTTCTGCTATCCGACGGCGTTTCGAGTCACCACGCGATGCTCGCAACTCAGCTCAACGACCGAGTCCGAACAGGCCGAGTTAAGAAAGGTTCTGTTGTTCAGCTTCTCGACTATATATGCACTCCTCTCCAGAACCGCAAGTCTCTCTCTCTCTCTCTATCTCTCTTAAAATCTAATTTTGTATTAGAGTTAATTTCTGCAATTATAGTCAAATTAAGATTGTTACGATTGTGAATTTTTATTATAATTTCACTTTTAATGTCATTCGAATTTTAATCTGGTTGGAATGTTGTGGAACTATTCTTCTTCCTTATGGAAGCATAATTTTAAACCTTCTAGAAGATACATTTTCCGTGCAAGAAATCTTAGGCACTTGTATTCCCTGATAATTCAGAAATAATTGTTAATTTTAGCTTCTTGTGTCCCTTGTGTGAATGGTTAGTGTAAGAATTAAAGATATGCAACCTCATTGAAGATTTGCAAAACCTTAGCATTGATTGTTTAAGTGTTTGCATATAGATGGATGCTAAAGAGTGAAAAACGTGTTGCAGACGGAATTTAGCATCTTCAACTTTAGGTTTATCCGATAAAATTAATTTATGTACTTATGTGTCTGTTTGTCCTTGTACAGGATTATTGTGGTGCTCAACATGGAAACTATAATACCTGATTGCGAGATCATTGGGAATCCAAAGTCATTTGTGGATTCTGATTTACCAACTCAGAGAGTATTGCCTGATAACACCGTGGAGAATTCAACGAGGAGAAATAATAGTAATTTGGCTGCTCAAAATGCAAGTGATAATGTGCAGAATTTCAGGCCTTCAGTTCAACCTCCGTACCAACCACCTCCGGTTTACAAAAGCCGTGGTGCGATTATGAAGAATGAGGCACCTGCACGGGTCATTCCTATAGCTGCTTTGAATCCTTATCAAGGTCGATGGGCCATCAAGGCTAGGGTAACTGCTAAAGGGGATCTGCGCCGTTATAATAATGCTCGTGGAGATGGGAAAGTCTTCTCATTCGATCTCCTTGATTCTGATGGAGGTGAAATTCGAGTAACCTGCTTTAATGCTGTTGTTGATCGCTTTTATGATGCGATTGAGGTTGGTAAAGTTTACTTGATATCCAAAGGTAGCTTGAAACCTGCACAGAAGAATTTCAATCATTTGAAGAATGAATGGGAAATTCTTTTGGATTCAACTTCTACGGTTGAGCTTTGCCCAGATGAGGATGGTTCTATACCTAAACAGCAGTTCTCCTTCAGGCCTATCAGTGAGATAGAGAATGTTGACAGTAACTCCATCCTCGATATTATTGGGGTAGTGACATCTGTGAATCCTTCAGTGCCCATCTTGAGGAAGAATGGAATGGAAACTCAAAGAAGAATTTTGAATCTAAAGGACAGTTCTGGCAGGAGTGTTGAGCTAACACTTTGGGGCGAATTCTGCAACAGGGAAGGACAAAAGCTGCAAGAGATGGTCGATACTGGGTTTTTCCCCATTTTGGCAGTCAAAGCTGGGAAGGTTAATGACTTTAGTGGAAAGTCTATAAGCTCTATTTCTACTACACAGCTTTTCATGAATCCAGATATCCCTGAGGCTCATAGCTTAAGAGACTGGTTTGATCAAGTGGGAAAAGATTCTGCTTCTCTATCCATTTCTAAGGACATTATACCTGGCGGACCAAAGACTGAGATACGCAAAACTGTGTCTCAGATCAAGGATGAAGGTCTGGGGCGGTCAGACAAGCCAGACTGGATAACAGTGAGGGCAACCATATCATTCATCAAGACGGATACATTTTGTTATACAGCTTGCCCTCTGATGATTGGAGATCGACAGTGCAATAAGAAAGTGACTAGGTCAGGAAACACGAGATGGCAATGTGATAGATGCAACCAAGAGTTTGAGGAGTGTGATTACCGATACCTTCTTCAAGCTCAAATTCTGGATCATACAGGAATAACTTGGGTAACTGCATTCCAGGAAGCAGGGGAAGAGATTATGGGGTACTCATCAAAGGAGCTGTACTTGTTGAAGTATGAACAGCAGGATGATGAGAGGTTTGGAGAAATAATCAAGAGTAGACTCTTCAACCATTTTGTATTTAGGCTGAAAATCAAAGAGGAGTTATATGGTGATGAGCAGAAGGTGAAGATTACAGTAGTCAAGGCAGATAAGGTGAATTATTCTTCAGAGAGTGGATACATGCTTGATTTGATTTCCAAGTTTTGTAGGCAGTAATTGTTGGGAGGTTTCAGCATCTTTTCATGCGACGAGCCATAACTGTTAGTAACTCCGTATTCTAGTGTACAAGCTATCATATAATCGGTCATTGGTGGTTATCAGTTACTGCGTCATTTCTATGCCCATTGTAAAACATATATTTAGATACCATTAATTCAAGTTTGAATTCTCTGTTTCTGTTTTATGGATATGCCGTCATATCACATATGAACACCTATAATATTTTGAAATGAGCGTTTACACAGGACATTTCATTGCTCCCAGTGGTAGTTCACATCTCTAAGTTATCACACTATTTTCGATTTATGAGCTATTATTCTTCTACTATCTGTTCCATTCTAATATTCTGTCAGCAATATTTATACTTAATATTCCAGAAAGCTCTATTGAGTTGGATTATTTCAAAAAATAATCTATCATGGGTCTGCTTGTTAATTTCGTTTCCATGCTGCAGAAACATGTAATTAATCTGTTTCTATGATGTGCCAAAACGAAAATTACATTTTAAGAATTGAAAAGCTTATTCTCCAATGGAGCTTAAGAGTCATATATTAGTACAAACGAAAGATAGTTCAGTTCATTACTGAAGAACATTACAGATACATATCATGACAAGAGAAACTCTTAACACCCCTCAGCGCCTCAGAATTTCATCAACTTCGCTTGACTGGATCGAAATTGGCGACACCAACCACGGCACCAACAATGACGGCAAGCACAACTCCACCAGCCACGATGCTGAGCAAGAAGTTCTTGAGAGAAGGTGAAACAGAAGCAGCTTCAGCCACATCAGGAACCATCATTGAAGCTGTCAATGCAGCTGCTGTGAGCCCTGTCACAACTTTCTCCTTCATGGAGGCCCTGACTTGAAAACTTTCGTTGGATTTTGATGCTGCCACAGCCTTTGAATACCGTAGAGGCAGTGGCTTGAAGAATGCTTCAGAGCTAGGCACCACCCTCTTCTGATTGCTGTAAGTTAGTGGCATAGCCATTGAAACTGCAGTAGTGGAAGCCATTCCTTTTCAATAGGTTCTTTCTTCTTTCCCTGCTAGTTGTTTACTTGCTTGAAGTTTATGTGAAGAGTGAGGAAATGGGTTTGGTGTGTTATTTGTTTTTGAGAGAAACTGTGGTGGAGGCTGGATTGGATGATAGGTGGAAATTTTGGGCATATTTGCCTGTATCTGATGTGGCAGCTTCCCCATTGGAAATTGATGGATAAGGTTATCTTGTTGGTCCAATCACCACCCCGTATGTTGAAATTATAGTCTGAGGTCCTCAATTGGGTCTTTCTTTACCGTGTGTACTGTGTTTTTCTGGGCTTAAACGATACTGGTATTGAAATTTCACAAAATCATACTTTTTTGTCTTTTATTTTTCTTCTAATTTATTTTTTCCATATTTATACTTTATTTCATTTTCGCCTCAATTTTTTATTTTTTTCAAAATATACGTAATTCATTTTAAAGATAGACAGTCTATCTGGCTTTAAATGCACAATTGAATATTTTTCCAGCCTTCATGTACAAACTAAACAAGTAGTTCAACCTATGAAATGAGACTGATTTCCATTTGTATAGAGTTAAATCTTTTTCAGAATTACTAAATTTATCCCAATCGGCAAGTAAGCTAATGTTAGTACATTTCATTAGCATTTTTTATATTATTATTGTTTAAGATTTGGTGAGTTTAAAAAATATTTGAAATAAAATGCCGAATAAAGAATTAGAACAAAACTTAAAAAGAATAAAGAGAACAAAAATTAATTTTAGCTTTAACTTGATAAATATACGTAAAATGATATACTTGTGATTGAAACGGGTCATGTTTTCTAAAATGATCAGAGTTTAAACTGGCCCTAGATCAATTAGATTTGGTCACATTCAAATAACAACCCGTAGTTTGAAGCTGATTTGGATCAGAATAATCTGATCTAATAAATAAACCAGGCTAATAAATTCTAGGCCACAAATTAGCAATACAAATGGGACTATAAAGGAACTTGATAGTTGAGGACCCACCACACCCAGACAAAAATCATAACGTCGTTCTTCTTTTTCCTTACGCACCTCAACTACAATATGTTCTTTTTATAGAGAACTCAGATACCTCCATCCTTATCTAACACGGAAATAAAAATATATATGTTGTGGACAATTAAAAGCTCAAATTAACAGCTCAAAATAAAAATAAAAATTAACAGAAGCAAAAATAATTACAGCTCATATATATAAAAAATACCAAATCATAAAATTAGTAATGCTCTCTTTTTTAATGTTTTTTTTATAACAACATTGATGTACGATAAAAAAGAAAAAAAATGAGGTTAAAGAAAAGACAAACCAACTGTCACAGACGCAAATAGAAGAGGTAGACGCATAGGAGAGCAAAGAGACTGAAAGAGACCCAACCGCGTGGAGTAGAGGAAGAAGTGAGTCGGCACTGCCAGAGATCAGAGATGGCATACGGTATATGCATGAGGAGAGGAAGAAGTTAGTCGGTCGGCAGAGACGGCAGATGGCAGTGAGCTCTCAGCGATCTTAGAACAGAGATGGCGGGGTGACTAAGTGGGTCAGATTTCGATTCGGATTTTTTTTGCCAAAAATCTTCGGTTAGAAAATACATTTCAATTTTTTTAAATTTTACAAACATGGCATTTGACCATATCAATTTTGTTGACTCATCCGATACGTGAAAATGAGTATCGCCAATGCATCCGTCTGGGACGCGTATCTAAAAAAAAAATTAGGTGTATCCATGCTTCATAGCATCACACTATATTAAAAAAAAGTGATAATTAAAAAAAAAAGTATTCTTAATAGGAAAGATTTTTTATTCTATTATTTGTTGTGTTATCAAACGTAATTTTCATTCTCAGAATAAAAATAAAACATGTTATCACACACATTTTTTTCTCAGAAATTATTTCAAGACACAAAAATAGAAAAAAATTATTTCTTTTCAAAACTACAAGTGCATCTACACAAGAAAGAATCAAATATTCACTATAAAATGTCTATAGATGGATTTTTTTTTCTTTTGGTCTCATTTATATAATAACTAAATTTTTCAGTTGAATTTATATGAAAAAGAAACATTCAACAAAGATCATCTACCAATAAGAAAGTTTGGCGTACCAATGTCCAATAGTATTATAGACACAATTCGCAATAATAACAAGAAGTCAACTTATGAAATCAACTTCAGTACATAACCATAGTGTTAGGGCTTCCTTTTCCGTTTTTGGACAACTCAACGCTAGGGTTATTTTTCCCCAATAATAAAGATCCGCGTACCAACGTGCAATAGTAATAGGAAGTACTTTTTTATGTTGTAGAATAGTGTTATTTAGAAATAAAATTATTACCACAAGTAAAAGGAGAAAGATAAAATAGTGATAAGACCAACCCTTTTTTGTACGTGTCAAATTTTTAATAGATAAAAGTATCAAATTTAAAAAAAAATAAAAAAAAAAAGGAGTTCGCTTACCATCGAATTTGATTAAAAAAATTGAAACCGAGTTCGCTGTGTTAATAGAAACATTACACATAAGCTCAACGCTACGTATAATATTTCAATTTGTAGAATGAAATAACTGTTCGGACATTTAGGTATATAACCATAATGTTAGGGCTTCCTTGGACAACTCAACGCGGACGCTCCACGTGGTCCATAAACCGGTTCGCAGGGGTAAAATCGTTATGATCGGTTTATGAGACTCGGCAGACCCGGTTCGGTTTTTTCCTCCGGTTCGCTCCCTCTCAAAATTAATTCCAGTTGTCTTTATCTTTCCATTTCGGGTTGGAGTTTTTGGGAATCATAATCGGAAGGAGTATGTCGGTGAATCTGACGGCGAATGCGATTCCGGCAATAGTTGCCGGCGACGTGAACGCGAAGCCATTGGTTCAGGTTCTGGACATTGCGTTGATCTCCAATAACAATATTTCAGAGAAGCAGAGATACCGTCTTCTGCTATCCGACGCCGTTTCGAGTCACCACGCGATGCTCGCAACTCAGCTCAACGACCGAGTCCGAACAGGCCGAGTTAAGAAAGGTTCCGTTGTTCAGCTTCTCGACTATATATGCACTCCTCTCCAGAACCGCAAGTCTCTCTCTCTCTCTCTCTCTCTTAAAATCTAATTTTGTATTAGAGTTAATTTCTGCAATTATAGTCAAATTAAGATTGTTACGATTGTGAATTTTTATTATAATTTCACTTTTAATGTCATTCGAATTTTAATCTGGTTGGAATGTTGTGGAACTATTCTTCTTCCTTCTGGAAGCAAAATTTTAAACCTTCTAGAAGATACATTTTCCGTGCAAGAAATCCTAGACACTTGTATTCCCTGATAATTCAGAAATAATTGTTAATTTTAGCTTCTTGTGTCCCTTGTGTGAATGGTTATTGTAAGAATTAAAGATATGCAACCTCATTGAAGATTTGCAAAACCTTAGCATTGGTTGTTTAAGTGTTTGCATATAGATGGATGCTAAAGAGTGAAAAACGTGTTGCAGATGGAATTTAGCATCTTCAACTTTAGGTTTATCCGATAAAATTAATTTATGTACTTATGTGTCTGTTTGTCCATGTACAGGATTATTGTGGTGCTCAACATGGAAACTATAATACCTGATTGCGAGATCATTGGGAATCCAAATTCATTTGTGGATTCTGATTTACCAACTCAGAGAGTATTGCCTGATAACACCGTGGAGAATTCGACGAGGAGAAATAATAGTAATTTGGCTGCTCAAAATGCAAGTGATAATGTGCAGAATTTCAGGCCTTCAGTTCAACCTCCATACCAACCACCTCCGGTTTACAAAAGCAGTGGTGCGATTGTGAAGAATGAGGCACCTGCACGGGTCATTCCTATAGCTGCTTTGAATCCTTATCAAGGTCGATGGGCCATCAAGGCTAGGGTAACTGCTAAAGGGGATCTGCGCCGTTATAATAATGCTCGTGGAGATGGGAAAGTCTTCTCATTCGATCTCCTTGATTCTGATGGAGGTGAAATTCGAGTAACCTGCTTTAATGCTGTTGTTGATCGCTTTTATGATGCGATTGAAGTTGGTAAAGTTTACTTGATATCCAAAGGTAGCTTGAAACCTGCACAGAAGAATTTCAATCATTTGAAGAATGAATGGGAGATTCTTTTGGATTCAACTTCTACGGTTGAGCTTTGCCCAGATGAGGATGGTTCTATACCTAAACAGCAGTTCTCCTTCAGGGCTATCAGTGAGATAGAGAATGTTGACAATAACTCCATCCTCGATATTATTGGGGTAGTGACATCTGTGAATCCTTCAGTGCCCATCTTGAGGAAGAATGGAATGGAAACTCAAAGAAGAATTTTGAATCTAAAGGACAGTTCTGGCAGGAGTGTTGAGCTAACACTTTGGGGCGAATTCTGCAACAGGGAAGGACAAAAGCTGCAAGAGATGGTCGATACTGGGTTTTTCCCCATTTTGGCAGTCAAAGCTGGGAAGGTTAATGACTTTAGTGGAAAGTCTATAAGCTCTATTTCTACTACACAGCTTTTCATGAATCCAGATATCCCTGAGGCTCATAGCTTAAGAGACTGGTTTGATCAAGTGGGAAAAGATTCTGCTTCTCTATCCATTTCTAAGGACATTATCCCTGGAGGACCAAAGAATGAGATACGCAAAACTGTGTCTCAGATCAAGGATGAAGGTCTGGGGCGGTCAGACAAGCCAGACTGGATAACAGTTAGGGCAACCATATCATTCATCAAGACGGATACATTTTGTTACACAGCTTGCCCTCTGATGATTGGAGATCGACAGTGCAGTAAGAAAGTGACTAGGTCAGGAAACACGAGATGGCAATGTGATAGATGCAACCAAGAGTTTGAGGAGTGTGATTACCGATACCTTCTTCAAGCTCAAATTCTGGATCATACAGGAATAACTTGGGTAACTGCATTCCAGGAAGCAGGGGAAGAGATTATGGGGTACTCATCAAAGGAGCTGTACTTGTTGAAGTATGAACAGCAGGATGATGAGAGGTTTGGAGAAATAATCAAGAGTAGACTCTTCAACCATTTTGTATTTAGGCTGAAAATCAAAGAGGAGTTATATGGCGATGAGCAGAAGGTGAAGATTACAGTAGTCAAGGCAGATAAGGTGAATTATTCCTCAGAGAGTGGATACATGCTTGATTTGATTTCCAAGTTTTGTAGGCAGTAATTGTTGGGAGGTTTCAGCATCTTTTCATGCGACGAGCCATAACTGTTAGTAACTCCGTATTCTAGTGTACATGCTATCATATAATCGGTCATTGGTGGTTATCAGTTACTGCGTCATTTCTATGCCCATTGTAAAACATATATTTAGATACCACTAATTCAAGTTTGAATTCTCTGTTTCTGTTTTTATGGATATGCCGTCATATCACATATGAACACCTATAATATTTTGAAATGAGCGTTTACACAGGACATTTTATTGCTCCCAGTGGTAGTTCACATCTCTAAGTTATCACACTATTTTAGATGTATGAGCTATTATTCTTCTACTATCTGTTCCATTCTAATATTCTGTCAGCAATATTTATACTTGATATTCCAGAAAGCTCTACTTGTTAATTTCGTTTCCATGCTGCAGAAACATGTAATTAATCTGTTTCTATGATGTGCCAAAACGAAAATTACATTTTAAGAATTGAAAAGCTTATTCGCCAATGGAGCTTAAGAGTCATATATTAGTACAAACGAAAGATAGTTCAGTTCATTACTGAAGAACATTACTGATACATATCATGACAAGAGAAACTCTAAACACCCCTCAGCGCCTCAGAATTTCATCAACTTCGCTTGACTGGATCGAAATTGGCGACACCAACCACGGCACCAACAATGACGGCAAGCACAACTCCACCAGCCACGATGCTGAGCAAGAAGTTCTTGAGAGAAGGTGAAACAGAAGCAGCTTCAGCCACATCAGGAACCATCATTGAAGCTGTCAATGCAGCTGCTGTGAGCCCTGTCACAACTTTCTCCTTCATGGAGGCCCTGACTTGAAAACTTTCGTTGGATTTTGATGCTGCCACAGCCTTTGAATACCGTAGAGGCAGTGGCTTGAAGAATGCTTCAGAGCTAGGCACCACCCTCTTCTGATTGCTGTATGTTATTGGCATAGCCATTGAAACTGCAGTAGTGGAAGCCATTCCTTTTCAATAGGTTCTTTCTTCTTTCCCTGCTAGTTGTTTACTTGCTTGAAGTTTATGTGAAGATTGAGGAAATGGGTTTGGTGTGTTATTTGTTTTTGAGAAAAACTGTGGTGGAGGCTGGAGTGGATGATAGGTGGAAATTTTGGGCATATTTGCCTGTATCTGATGTGGCAGCTTCCCCATTGGAAATTGATGGATAAGGTTATCTTGTTGGTCCAATCATCACCCATTATGTTGAAATTTTAGTCTGAGGTCCTCAATTGGGTCTTTCTTTACCGTGTGTACTGTGTTTTTCTGGGCTTAAACTATACGTGTATTGAAATTTCACAAAATCATACTTTTTTTTCTCTTTTAATTTTTCTTGGAATTTATTTTTCCCATATTTATACTTTATTTCATTTTCGCCTCAAATTTTTTTTTTTTCAAAATATACCTAATTCATTTTAAAGGTAGACGGTCGGTCTATGTGGCTTTAAATGCACAATTGAATATTTTTCGAGCCTTCATGTACAAACTAAACAAGTAGTTCAACCTATGAAATGACACTGATTTCCATTTGTATAGAGTTAAATCTTTTTCAGAATTACTAAATTTATCCCAATCACCAACGTTTAAAAGTTCTAATTGGAGAAAGTACGATGCCAATAGGCAAGTAAGCTAATGTTAGTACATTTCATTAGCATTTTTTATATTATTATTGTTTAAGATTTGGTGAGTTTAAAAAATATTTGAAATAAGAGGAAGGTTATAGTTACAACCATTTTTTTTTACAACCTCTTACAACCATATTTTTTCTCCGTTGATTTTCAGCAATCAACGGTTATCATTTTAGCATATTAAACTTATTAATTAATTATTAATTCACAATAAATGATAACCGTTGTTAAAATGCTTGTAAGAGGTTGTAAAAAAAAAGGTTGTAACTATAACCTTCCTCTTGACATAATATGTTGAATAAAGAATTAGAACAAAACCTAAAAAAAATAAAGAGAACAAAAATTAATTTTAGCTTTAACTTTATAAATATACGTAAAATAATATTCTTGTGAATGAAACGGGTCATGTTTTATAAAATGATCAGAGTTTAAACTGGCCCTAGATCAATTAGATTTGGTCACATTCAAATAACAACCCGTAGTTTGAACTGATTTGGATCAGAATAATCTGGTCCAATAAATAAACCAGGCTAATAAATTCTAGGCCACAAATTAGCAATAAAAATGGGACTATAAAGGAACTTGATAGTTGAGGACCCGCCACACCCAGAAAAAAATCATAACGTCGTTCTTCTTTTTTTCCCCTTCCTTTAAAAAAATTATAAATGAAGGTTTCATTCAAGGTTTCCTTCCTCTTCATAAAGTATGAGTCTAGCAGTTCTACCTATAATAATACTCGCAAAGTGCTAATGTAATTACGAGTCTATAAACACTACCTATTATTGTGAATATTTGCTTGCCAAAAATAGCTTTTGTTAGCTGCAGAATGATATTACAGATACCACCAAGATTAATACCAATCAATTAGTAAAGAGTTATTTCACCTTCATCAATAGTCTGGAGTTTAAGTCCCTAAGAATACAATTGTATTAGATTTTAGTAGAGAAAGTTTTGTCACTTATGTGCTCCTACGTGACTTAAACAGATATACCTATGAACAAAAAAAAAGCTTTTCACCAAAAAGAAAAAAAAAAAGAAAAAAAAAAAGCTACAAAGATCATTTCCAAATTGGTTGCAGTGGCACTCTTGAAGTTGCTGCTCCTCTATAACTCACATGAATTTTATCAGTATCATACAGACCCCATTTTCATTTTGCTTACATCCTCATTATCTTTTACTATTACACTGTTGTTGGGAGTTGTTCCTTCTTCAATGGTTGGCTCAAGTCCCAAGAGATTGGAACTCTCCATTTTTGGTGCAAGACTCAAGGGTTATAACCGTTGAGTGGTTCAATGTCTCTCTATAAATGAAGGTGCAAGGCTCAATGGACATATCCTTTGTGTGGTTCAATGTCTAGAATCATCTCCCTTCCTATATAAGCTTGTAGTGTGTGAGGTTTAGAGATATGAGAAAAATGAAAAAAAAATTGAATGCCTCTAGAGAGAAGTTTGAGTGAGACCTCCCTAGGAAAGTTTGATATTACCACCATTATAGGTGAAGTTTGATTGTACCTCTAGTGAAAGACTAGAGATGTTTGAATCTTGTTACCCATTATCCTTAAAGTGGAAGTTTGAGTCTGGACTAGTGTCCCGTGGGTTTTTACTTCTTCACACTGGAGAAGGTTTTCCCACGTTAAACAAATTGACTATGTTTTTCTCCATCTCTCTCCTCTTGCAATTTACTATTTCGCTTCCGCAATCGACTTGAGGGTCCGACTTGACCCAACAGTGGTATCAGAGCCCGGGTTCGACAGGTTCTGAAGGAGACAAGATGGAGATCAATGGCATAACCTATGACGGAGATATATTCAAGCTGACCGCGGACAATTTCATTTATTGGAGACCAATGATGGAAGATAATCTCTACTGCAAATATTTACATGAGCCCATTATCCTTGATGAGAGACCGGCAGACAAAACCGATAAGGAGTGGGAGATCCTGAGTTGAAAGGCGATGGCCACAATCAGAAAGTACATCGACAAAAGCCTCTTTGAGCACGTGTCTGAGTTCATGAACGCGTACGAATTATGGAACAAATTGGAATCCATGATTCAAAAGAAGACTCCCAGGAACAAAGCACACCTGGTTCGCCGACTTATGAAGCTAGAATACAAGGACGACATGAGCATGATTGAACACTTCAACACCTACAAAGGGATTGTGAATCAGCTGTCAAAAGTTGAGATGAAAATTGATGACGAGATGCAGGCTTTGCTGCTATTGAGCTCGCTGCCAGAAAACTGGGATACTCTGGTGATGACTTTGAGTAATTCGGCTCCAAAAGAAAAATTGAAGATGGATGCTGTGACAGATAGCCTCCTGAATGAAGAGTCCAAGAGAAGAGAATGATGTGTAACTAGCACATTTGAGGCAAATGTGACCGAGAATAGAGGAAGGTCCTACGACAGGGGTCGTAGCAAGAGTCGGGGTCGTGACAAGTCTAGAGGCCGGTCTTGGCCAAAATATAAGATGATGTGCTTCTATTGTGGGAAGCTCGGTCACAAGAAGACAAACTATAGGATTCTGCAGAATGACGAGAAGAATGGTTCTGTGAAGCCGAACAGATTATTCCCAAGAAGGAAGACAAGAGCACCACTGCGGTGGCTGTCAACTTAGTTGCCGAGATATTTCTTCTCGGTGAAGACAATTATTTGAATAGTGCATGTGATGACTACACCTGGATTGTTGACTCTGGTGCCTTCTTCCACGTTACTTCACACAAAGGATTTTTCTCCTCTTACCGAGGTGGTGGTTTTGGAGTCGTGAAGATGGGAAATCAGGTGATCAGCAAGATTGTTGGTGTCAGTGATGTGACCCTGACCACGGATGTCGGGTGCCGACTTGTGTTGAAAAATGTAAGTCATATTCCTGACATGCGACTGAACCTAATCTCGATAGGCAAGCTTGACGATGCTGAGTTAGTGAACTACTTCGATAGTGGTAGATTGAAGCTAGCCAAGGGAAACTTGGTTGTTGCCTGAGGTAAGAAGGAAGGATCCTTGCATGTGATGCAATAAAAGATGAATGGTGGAGAAACCAATTCTGTCTGAGATGGACATAGCATGGAGTTGTGGCACAAGCGCCTCGGCCATATGAGCGTGAAAGGGCTCCAAATTCCAAACAAGAAAGGATTATTGACCGGGTTGAAAGGGCAAGCGTTGGAGAGCTGTACGCACTGCCTAGCTGGAAAGCATCAACGAGTTTCATTTATGAAATCGGACCAACCCAGGCGACACAGGTATATTCTTGACCTCATCTATACTAATGTTTGCTCCATGTCGGAGAGATCCTTTGGAGGAGCTCAATATTTTGTTTCTTTTATTGATGATCATTCCCACAAAGTGTGGATGTATTTTTTTTTAAATCTAAAGATAGGTGCTCTAATCCTTTAAAGAGTTTCATGCTATTAGGGCTGGCAATACGGGCTAGCCCGTCCCGCCCCGCCACTGGCCCGCCTAAAATGGGTTGGCCCACCCCGGCCCGTTTTGACAAAATGGGTTGAATTGAGCAACCCGGCCCGTTTTATGGGTGGGTTGGCGGGCTACGGGCCAGCCCGCCTAGAATAAAAATTTTATATATAAAAATAAAAAAATAAAATACAAAAAATTAAATTTTGCATAAAACACATAAAAAAATCTGCATTAAAGCATACAAAAATTTGCATAAAATTTTAATGTGCTTATGAAATCCAGTGTATAATAATATACATATAAAATGCAACTTTCAATCCAAAAATAATAATAAAAAATAAAATCATATCATGTAACAAAACAAGTAACAAAGTGTTGTGTGGTCTACGGAAAAGCCACTTGCATGCTGAGAAATCTAAAGCACGGAGCTACATAACAAGTAGGTAGCCTGAAAAAAGTGGTCGGGCTGATTTGACAACTGGTGGTGAGTACTTGGCGGGCGGGGCGGGCCGTGGCCTCATTTGCCCTAACTGCTATGGTGTGACAAGAAGGTGAAAATGGTCCGATTTGACAACGGTGGTGAGTACCGCGGCCCATTTGATGCTTATAGTAGAGTTGCCGGGATCCGACTTGAGAAGACGCCCCCAAGACTCCGCAGCTGAATGGACTTGCTGAAAGAATGAACCGGATAATTGAAGAGAAGGTCTGAAGTTTGTTGTCCAATGTCGGATTGCCGAAATCTTTCTGGGGAGAAGCCGTCAGAACTGCTGTTGACTTGATCAACCTCTCACCATCACGGCCACTTGAAGGAGAAATTCCAGAAGAAGTTTGGACTGGTCGAAAAGCGGCCTGTGATCAATTGAAAGTATTTGGATATCGAGCTTTTCTGCATATCCCTAAAGATGAAAGGGTGAATCTTGATGCAAAGACAAAGGAATGTATTTATCTCGGTTCACCAAAATCCGAGTTTGGTTTTCGACTTTGGGATCTAATCAACAAGAAGATAATGAGAAGCCGAGATGTGATCTTTTATGAAGATGAGACCATTCATGACATCTCGAAGCCCAAAGTCCTGGTTTCTGTCAGACATAAAGAACCCATCCCTCCTGTTCGAGCTAAAGTAAGGGGAGAAAATCAAGAGAATGAAGAAAATTATGACCAACAACAAGCTCATGATGATCAAGACACTGAGGTCCGAGTTGATGATTAGATCCGGGATGAGAATGATGAACCAGATTCTCAAGCTGAAGAACAGTCGAGATATCTAACTCGAGAAAGAAGACGAATACACCGTTGTTGTTGAAGACGGCGAACCTCAGATTTATGATGAGGCTGTGACGAGCTCAGAGAAAAAAGAATGGGAGAAGGCAATGCAAGACGAGATGAAGTCTCTTCACGAAAATCAGACTTATGAGCTGACCGAGTTTCCTGAAGGAAGACAAACTCTAAAGAACAAGTGGGTTTAGAAAATCAAGAATGAAGAGAACGGCCAGAAGCCGAGATACAAAGCCATAATTGTGGCGAAAGGCTGCAAACAAAAGAAGAGAGTAGACTTTGAGGAGATTTTTTCTCCTGTGGTGAAAATGACCTCGGTCCGAACCGTGTTAGCCATGGAGGCTTCGATGAACCTCAAGGTAGAACATATGGACGTGAACACGACATTTCTTCACGATGATTTAGAATAAGAGATATATATGGAGAAACCAGAAGGATTTCGTGTTCCAGGATAAGAAGACCTATTATGTCGGTTAAAGATGAGTTTATATGGCTTGAAGCAAGCACCTTGGCAGTGGTACAAGAAATTTGAATCCTTCATGAATGATCAGAAGTTTCTGAAGACTGAGGCCGACCAATGCGTATTTGTGAAGAGGTATGAGGTCAGAGATTTTCTGATTTTGTTATTATATGTTGACGACATGCTTATTGTAGGGAAAGACAAATCGAGGATAGCCGCCCTTAAGAAGGCGTTAAGATCATCCTTCGCGATGAAGGACCTCGACCCTGCAAAGCAGATTCTCGGAATCAAGATTATCCTAGATAGAAAAAAGAAGCTACTGTGGCTAAGGTAAGAAAAATACATTGAGAAGATTTTGAAGAGATTCAACATGGACAAAGCCAAAACAGTGAGCACCCCCTAGCCGGACACATAAAGCTAAACCAGAAGCAATGTCCGAGATCTGATGAAGACAAAGATGAGATGTTGAAGGTCCCATACCAATCTACCATCGGAAGCTTGATGTATGCAATGGTTTGCACTAGACCCGACTTGGCATATGTTGTTTGAATGGTGAGCCGATATTTGTCAAACCCCGACAAAGAACACTGGGAAGCAATAGAGTAGATCTTTAAGTACCTCCGAGGTACAACTGATTTATGCCTCTGTTTTGGAGAAGGCAAAGCCGAGTTACAAGGCTACTTAGATACGGATGTAAGGGGAGATTCCGACTCCAGAAAGTCGACGATGGGATATTTGATGACATTTGCAAGAGGACCTATCTCCTGGCAATCAAAATTGCATAAGTGTGTGGCTCTTTCGACAACCGAGGCCGAATACATAGTCGCGACTGAGGCTTGCAAAGAAATGTTATGGATGAAGAAGTTTCTCTCTGAACTAGGTCATGATCAAGACAAGTATGAGCTGAAGTGTGACAACCAAAGCACAATTTATCTTGCGAAGAACTCGACCTATCACTTTCGCACTAAGCACATTGACGTGAGGTATCACTGGATCAGGGATGTGGTGGAGGATGGACAGCTCGCACTTGGTAAAGTGCACACCGACCTGAACTGGTCCAATATGATGACAAGACCAGTACCAACAAGAAAATTCAAAGACTGCTGTGAAGGTGTTGGACTGATGCTGATCCTGACGCATTGAAGTCGGAAGTGGGAGATTTGTTAGGAGTTGTTCCTTCTTCAATGCTTGGCTCAAGTCCTAAGAGATTGGAACTCTCCATTTTTGGTGCAAGACTCAAGGGACATAACCTTTGAGTGGTTCAATGTCTCTCCATAAATGAAGGTGCAAGGCTCAAGGGACACATCCTTTGAGTGGTTCAATGTCTAGAATCATCTCCCTCCCCTATATAAGCTTGTAGTGTTGAAGTTTAGAGATATGAGAAAAATGAAAAAGAATTTGAATACCTCTAGAGAGAAGTTTGAGTGAGATCTTTTTAGGGAAGTTTAATATTACCACCATTGTAGGTGAAGTTTGATTGTACCACTAGTGAAAGACTAGGGATGTTTGAATCTTATAACTCATTATTCTTATAGTGGAAGTTTGATTCTGGACTAGTTTCCCGTGGGTTTTTACTTCTTCACATTGGAGAAGGTTTTCCCACGTTAAACAAATTGACTGTGTTCTTCTCCATCTCTCTCCTCTTGCAATTTACTATTTCACTTCCGCAATCGACTTGAGGGTCTGACTTGACCCAACAACTATCCCCAGGCCGCCAGTGTTGAACCGAGTCCCAAGTATCTGAAATCAATAATGTAACGAAAATTAATACTTTACAAAATTATGTACACGCAAATCAACGATAATTAAGTAGATTTGGAAAGCAGATACCTTAGATAATGCTCTTACTGAGCCTCTTCTTGCAGTGCCATTAACTTCCGAAAAGATATTATAGTATCATTTTAACATTTCACTTCAGATGTTGGGATATTCAAGCCTAATGGAGTCTCACATTGTTAATAATGGGCTAAGTTAATAAATTCTCCTAATTATATAGATTTCACTTGATTCCATTACATACCAACCAATATGAAACTCCACTACACTTAAATATTATGTTTATATGACTTAACTCAAGTGATAATGATTATATTATTCTCCCTCTTATCATTGTGGTCATAGTTTTTGGCACCATAATATTTACATTTCACTAGAGATTCACAAAGTTTATTTTTTTATAACCCAATTCCAAGTAATTTATGTAAAAAAAAAAATTGTGTGTTTTCCACACCCCACGCTTGTTGACAGCTAAACCAACTCCTCTAATCTCATCTTCTTGAAAATGGCTTTTCTAAAGTTATCATTGAATATTAATAAATGTAATTGACCACTTCACCGTATATAATAAGTTTCAAATAACTAGCAACTTGGAATTTTTAAATGGAAAAAGATTTTTTTTCCAAATTATATACTTCTATTTTTAGGTATTATTAAGATAAAATTATTTTAAAACGAGTAAGTAAATACCAATTTAAAATATATAATGATATTGACTCCCTAAAATTTAAGGTATATACACTTTCATTCACTTTGGAGATAAATCTACTTTAGAGAAACTTTTTCTTACAAGTACTGTATTTCAAAATAATTGCCCTTTGATGTTTTGCATAAGAATTAAAAAAATCATTAAATTTCTTTATTTTATAAAAATATAACTACATCACCGACACTTAAAAAAACTTGACGTGTTGTGTTCGACACTCAGACACTTCTTGACACTCTAACACGTGTTGTCAAGACTCAAAAAAGGGTTTAAAGATTGTGTTGTGTTTTTAATTAGTTCCAACTATTAGATTCAGTTAATTACGATTAATATTTATTGAGTTTAATATAAATATATGTGATATCTTTTGTTTCTTTGCAAAACTGATAGGTATTATAAGTTTAACTTTATTTTTTGGTAAATTATTGAATATTAAATACAATATATATTACATAAATTCAAATTATTTAATATCAAAATATGTCCTAACGTGTCAAAATCTAATATTTTTTAGAATTAACATGTCTGAGTATCGTGTCGTGTCGTGTCTGAGTATCGTGTCGTGTCGTGTCCTGTGTCGGTGTTGGTGCAACATAGACTACATTACACTTAAATATTATGTTTATATGACTTATCTCAAGTGATAATGATTATATTATTCCCCCTTATCATTGGGGTCGTAGTTTTTGGCACCTTAATATTTACATTTTACAAGAGACTCACAAAGGATATTATTTTATAACCCAATTCCAAGTAATTTAATAATTTTTTTTTATTTTTGTGTTTTCCCCACACCATGCTTGTTGACAGCTAAACCAACTCCTCTATATTTCCTCTAATCTTCCTGAAAATGGCTTTTCTAAAGTTATCATTGAATATTAATAAATGTATTTTTAAATAAGTAGCAACTTGGAATTTTTAAACGGAAAGGATTTTTTTTCCTAATTATATACTTCTCTTTTTAGGTATTATTAAGATAAAATTATTTTAAATCGAGTAAGTAAATACCAATTTACAATATATAATGATATTGACTCACTAAAATTTAAGGTATATACACTTTCATTCACTTTGGAGATAAATCTACTTTAGAGAAAAAAAATCTTACTAGGTACTCTATTTCAAAATAATTGCCCTTTGATATTTTGCATTTAAAAAAATCATTAAAATATTTTATTTTATAAAAATATAACTACATTTGACTAAATTATTGTTCCTTTTTATATATCATCATTATTTTTTATTTCAAGTAGAAGTATAAAAACAACAAAGATAAAATTAAAAAATAATTAATATTTCTTTGATTATTTATAATAAAAAATTGAAATAAATTAAAACTTATAAAGTGATAGTTATTTTTAAAATATTCCCAATGTTTTTCTTTCAACACCTCCTCCAGTTTAGCAACTATTATTATCATTGCTATCGTATCCATCACTTCCTCAATAGATAATATTTTCGTATATACTACCTACTTCATTTTTTTGATTTTCCTTTTTAAATTTCTTCATTGATTCATTAAAAACTCGAGATCTTTCAAACCTATATAAGAAGTGACTCTCTCAAGATCATTTTATCCAGTTTCATGGCTCCAACTTCTGTATTGTTGGGTCAACGTTCATTTCTTTCTTCATCGCAATGGTTTTGGTTCTTAATCTTTGTACTTCATATTGGCTTTTGTTTCTAGCTACAAAAAATCTTAATTTCTCATCCTAGACCTGAATTCAACTCATACTGATACTATAATTCTCTAGCTTGTCCCTTAAAGAAGGTCGATAAGTTCATCTGAGTTGGGTGAATCCTAACATGTTGAGTGGGGTTCCTTTCCCTTGTTCTCATGTTACCTCATTAAATGCATGGAGTAATTTAAGTATAAAATATAATTATTATTATATTTATAGTTAGTATGATACACGATACGCATAGCACGATACTATAATCACAAGCTCAGCGATAAGTATCGAGAGATGTATTGAAAAAGGGGTTGTATCAGACGATACGATACGAATCGTGTATCATATGATACAAAAAATTAAATTAAATTTTTAATTTTTAATATAAAAAAGAAATAAATATTTATATTAAAAAATCTAAAAAATTACTATTAATAAGAAAAAAAATAGATTTGATTTGTGATTCTTCAATCTTCAAAAAAAAAAAAAAAAATCAATAAAAAACTAATTCAAATTAAAGCTACGGTAGGTTCCGTAAACAAAAAGCAAAAAAATACCTTTTCAAAATTATATATTTTTAAATATTTTTTATTATGTTTCTGTACCTTACGATTTGATATAATCATGACACACGATACATGTTAGGAATATGACATACGTACTAAAGAAGGGGTGGATTGAGCATAACATGATATTTCACAAAAGTTCCATTATTGATTCTAAATTAACTTATCGAATAAACTTTGATATATGAAATGATCATCAATATATTCAAACAAAACATGATATACAATTTTTACATTTAAACAATTTATACTATCACATTTAAGATATTTAAGATGTAAATAAAGTGCTACTAAATAGAGTTAAAGGCTTAGAAGAACGCAAACATCATTTATGTTGGTTCTGCACCATCACTTGTGACCTACATGAAGACTACAACCACTCAATATTTTTCGATTATTCATCATCCTTCAATTAGTGCTTCATAAAAAAAGCTTATTTCCGACGAACTCTGCTGTGGAATTCCGTCGCATATTTCATCATTGCAAATTTTATTTGTGATGGAATTTGGTGTTTACAATGTAATTTGTGACTGATATTGCCTGTCAGAAATTAGCTTTTTTTTTGTAGTGGATCATTAACCGCTACAACTACTTAGTTTCTAGGTACTTGGAAACTTTACAACTTCCACCAAATTTACGGTATTTGACAACTTTCACAAACCCTCCCAAACTTTCCTAGGAGATGTGTTACTTCTCAATCACTAAGGATTTCACTACCTTTTAATTAACATAATAATACTTTCAGGAATGATTTGAAATTGAATAAACACTCTTAAAGTGCATATATAAGAATTGAAGAGCTATTGGGTATATGATTTTCAAAAATGATGAACTCATAGAATCAAATAATCATGAGTATGTAATCATGAGGTTAAGTGCAATGCAATCTTTTAATAAAGGCTCAATATACAATCAAATAGTGTCCAATATTGGTTGGAGAAGTAATCAATAAATATTATAAGTTTCAAACAAATAAATAATCATTATTAGCCCTTAGAATACTTTCTAGCTAGTATGTTATAAAATCCCTCCATTATGGGAAAATGTATTCAAATCATTTTCAAAAAGTATTTGGATCCATTTAGTTTCAGGGAAGAATTTGAATACTTGTCAAGAAAGTATTAGTATACTTTCTTGACAAAAATTAATTATGTAGTTTTTTCAAGTCAATTTTGGTCCTAATGGCTTCCAACCATCCAATGTGCATGTTATTAAGGAAAATATTTTCTGATTCTAAAACATGTAAAAAAATTATTTTTCCATGATCATTTTCAAGAATCACATATACATTATGCATTTTGAAAAACAATTTTTGAGCCCAACAATGCAATTCAACATATATGCTTATATATAAATCTAAGTCCTATAGGTGTATTTCTCTAAGGGTCTTGACTTTGCTACTTATATTGATTCTTGAATCTTGATTTCTCTCTTGACTTTGATGCTTGACTATTTGTGTAACACCCTGTTTGCACCTGGCGTATTAAACATATATATGGTAATGACGCAGCTAAATAAATGTGGAAGCTAACTTTTTCTTTTCATTTGTGACGTTATCATTATTAACCAAGTTGATTACTTATTCCTTTTTCAAATTATGGCCTGTATGTAAATTGCAATAAAGAACTATTGAATAACCTCATGATATAAGTGTGTATCTAGTCACGGAACTACAACATGTAGACCGGACAATATCCAGATACATTATACAACTTGAGACTAAATAAACATATTATAGTCAATGTGGCATGGACAACTCTCATGTTCACCGAATAAGGCAACAAAGCCCAATCAACGTCTCAACTCAAATAATCATATACTGAAATAAATCATAATCACTAATCAGTCATATCAGCAGTCAATCATACATAATCAACTCAGCTCCGGCCTCCTGCCGCCAGAGGTATCAACCCCTGAGGTACCTGTACCTGAAAATGTGCCCCAACACGGGGTGAGATCTTTAAAAAGAAGTCTCAGTAAGACAAGGGATCCTCAAGGATTTCTCCACCCCAAGCTCACTTACATGTGCAATATAAGTTCCAAAACAGTAATAACAATATAAGTTCCAAAATCTGTGCAATGCAGCATATATCCATGTCATATGTGTAAGAATCCTACTTGCTAGAGAATAAAAGTGTAGGGATTACATACATCTACAACCTATAGTACAAGGAACACCTCTTGTACCTCACCCACAGAATCACTATCTTGTATGTCTCTACATACTCAAGCTTACCGTCTAAATGGAACACCACATAATATCATATGGCACTTGCACTTAACGTAACAGCTCAATAGCATATCAATAATCATCTCATATTTTCACAAAAACACAACATGCATATAACCATCCCTCCATGAGGTAAGGTGGAACCAACAATGGGCATAACCGAGGACACGAAAGCTTATCTCGTAAGCTAACAATCCAGCTTAAGAGTCTACACCAGCCCAAGGTACACAAACAGCGCAATCACAATCTATTTAGACCAGCAATCATATCAACATTCATAATCTAAAAGTTCATGACATAACGACAACGTTTCCTTTTTCGTTTCGTGCCATTAGGATTCTCCTAAAGCCATAAGCCCTTAATCTAAGTGATTCTGACTTAGTTAACTTATTACAAAGGTTCATTTATCCAACATAGGGTTCATAACCAAACCCACGCTTCTGTTTGGACAGAACAGGTCCATCCACGAAATTTCCAGAATATCCGAATATTTCACGGGGACATATCTAGATATCATATCCGGATATTCATATCCGGATATCAGAAAACTTATATTCGGATATCAATATCCGTATATTTCGCGACAGAATGCAGTTTATGCATTTCGCGAAGATATCCTTACAAGACTCAGTTTTTAACACATTAGAACGTCCAAACATGCATCTTTATACACATTTAAGTCAATGTTCATGTTGGCTACTTAATCCTATCATTTTTCATGTCAAGACTTGATCTTTAACAAAAAAACTCATGATCAAAAGTGAGGAACATACCCCAAAGGCTCAAAACAGAAACCAAATGTGCTCTTGGAGCCCTCAAGTCAGTCCCAATGTCCTGACTTCAAAAGGCCACGAAAATGGCTCACAAGAATGATTCTTTCTCTATCAAAATGGCTTCTTGAAGCTCCAAATGCCAAGACAATGGCTCCCACCTCACCAACAAAGAAGTCAGCTCTCAAACTCACCTCACACAGAGACCACAACTTAGCAATGTGCAGCAACACTCCCTCACAAGGCTAGCTCTCTCTCATCAATGGTATTTTGGTGAAGAAATCAAGAGGAAAAGTGGTCACTTGGCTCACAAGATGAAGAAAGGAGGGTGGTGGCAAGCCTGCACCTCAGAAATGTGGCACGTAGAAGCTAATGTGAATCAGCCCAGGGTTATGTGTCTTAAGCGTCGGTATTAGCACTAATAGCTCAACTAATATTTTGAATCCGAAAATTTATATTCTAAACCTAGACATTTTTATAGGATTTGTCATATTTTTATTATAATTTTCGCAGCACTTTACCGTGGTACGCATTTTTACGTAGCCGGTATCAGTCCTGACGTCAGTTCTCATTGTTTTGACTCCAAACTTGATATACCAGTCCAATATATTATTTTAGGGATATTCACATACTTATTATAATTTTTCGGGATACTTCATCGGTACACACTTATATCGTGAAGCAGAATCAGTATTTCCACTTTTCGGCAGAAAAATAAAATTCAACATTATTAAGCCCTTATATTAATTATTCAAATCTTCCCATATTTATTCTACATCAGTTATGGAATTATCTTTTAAGCTCATATTTAAATTGATTAAATTTCTAATTTAACGATGCAAGTTATTACATTTTGGATATATAACTTTTGTGACATTAAACTTTTTTGAAAGGTTGTACAAAATGGTATGTTAAATTGCCATTGATTTTGATTTTTTTTTTTAATTAATTGTTGCCTCTTTTATCATCAAAATTTACATCTTTTTATATACACTCTCGAGTTTCAAATTTCTCATAGCAATTTGTCAAATCACGTTGAATTATGTATCTTTATCTATAGTAATTTTATAATTTTATTATTATCGAAGTAAAAAATATAACATATATCTTTCTTTAATATTCGGAACACAACACTAAAGCACCAAATGAGAGCGCAACCTCTCAGAAAACTCGTGACATATTCCGATAGCATCTATGCACCAATTAAGTGTATTTTTTTATTTTTTTTTGGTAGAAATATGCACCCAGTGATTTGTTTGCACCAATGTGTTGCCCAACATTATCAAACACTATTAGGCATTCTCTGCTTCAAATAGTGGAATCTCCATTTTGGTAAGCACCACAGCTCCGGAATAGGATGATTTGATACCAAGGAACCCATGTAACTTATTACACAGAAGTGGAGATAATCCCATCAATAAGGGTACGTAGGGTCATAGATACGTAACAATCTTATTAAAACCGGCCCGATCATTGACCCGATCGAGGTACTGAGTTACTGGTTCAATCAATGAGTCACTGATTCAACAGCATGACCCGGTAATTATATGTGATTTTATAATTTATATCTAAAATTATAAACATACACATAACAAAAAATATGATAAGATACAACATTTCTTAAAGGATTTAATTGCTGACCTCCCTTCCCAAACCAAATCCAATTCTTGCCGAACCTTTCTTTTCACGATCACCATCACATTTTATCTCCCTCTGGAATAGACTCTCTCACTCTTTCCATGCATTCTTGACTTCTTCTCTATAAGATTTTTATATAATTTTATGTCTCAATTTTTCTATAAATGGAGAAAAAAAAATTGAACAACGTGTGAGGAAGTGGAACTGGTCGAATGGAATTCTATTTTTTTTTTCTTCTAACTAATTATAATTTTGCGAAATGAAAATATTCTAGTATTTAACATGGAGAAAATGGAAAAGGTTTATGTCTTTTTCCTCAATAATGTTAAATGATGCAAAGAAAGAATTTATGGACTTCTGTTTTTTTTTTTTATTATCAAATTTTGTGGTGCCTCGATCCTACTCACCATTGATTATGGGAATATTACTTTAGAAGATAGAGTATTTAAAACAACTCAAAATGTACTGCTTGGTAATTCTTCCTTTTAAATAAAGAAGAGAGAGAAAATTTACGTGATATTATTATTATTATTATTTTGGTATAACTCGAAGGTATCCTCTGGTCAGCTTGGCCTCGGGAAAAACGGGTGCACACTTTCCTCCTCTAATGAGATTAATAAAGATTTTCCAAAAATTTGGAAAATGTACTGCTTGGTAATTCTTCCTTTTAAACAACAAAAGAGAGAGAAAGTTGCCAAAAAAAAAAAAGAGAGAGAGAAAATTTGTGATATTATTTTATTTTATTCTTTTTGGAGATTTCTCCGTCAATTCATTTATTATTGTTGAACCGAAAGGAATTATAAAGGTGACAAAAAATTTCTTACCAAATTTTTAATACAATCATATATCAGGACTTAAAACAATTGGTTAAACTGAAGTAACCACGTGTCCGTTGATCTATACTTGCGATTGAATTTATGTTCATATATAACACTTAGCAGCACGTCTACGTGATTGGAAGACACATTATAACGATGAAACCTTAATAAAATCATAGGCTATGTTTACCTGTGGATATATAGAAGCAATTCTGATTTCCGGATAGATACAAAAACTAGTTTCTGATTTTTATCCAAAGAGTATTACCAAAACCGCATGCAAAAATAGAACGTTACGTGCGAGAGAGACATGAGCCTAATTAATTTTCTGTAATTCTGGTCACTCTCACACTCCCTTATAGTACATTTATTTGTCCATTCTTCTTCGTCTTTCTAAAATAGTAAATATTCCGTGACATATTTTATCTAACTTGAATAAAAAACATTATATTCTCTTATTCAATGATAGCATAACCACCACGGCTTTTAGATTAACTACTAAATATTAATTTAATTTTAACAAAAAAAAAACAAATATGTTGAGATATATAGTCCCACATTGTATGTGTAACTAATGTGGCCTTTATAAGGCCTTGGACACTCCTACCCCCTTTGAGCTAGTTTTTGGGTGGTGTATCCCAAGGTTCTTTGCATGGTATCAGAGCCTCACCGTCCCTCACTTTCTCTTGTGGACTCTCTTAGCACAGGTAGGTTGGGCCTATTGCATCATCCACTCTTTAAATCCAATGGGCTATCGTGTGAGGGGCGTGTTGAGATATATAGTCCCACATTGGTTCTATGTGCAACTAATGTGGAGTTTATAAGGCCTTGGACACTCCCACCCTTTGAGCTAACTTTTGGGGGTGATGTATCCAAGGTTCTTTACAAAATAAATATCCAATAATTCTATCACATCTAACCCACTGGATAGGATTTTTCTCTCAATCTCATGTCTAGTTGTCTACCAAATAATCTTAAACTTATTCCCTATCCCAATTTCATAAAAAAAAAAAAATGGTTGATGTTCTGAGCCCCTTCACAATCACACCCCCTCCTCCACCCTCTTTATCATCAAGCAAGAACACCAGCATGCCCATGTTATACTATGGCCTAGTTGTGATTGGAACAACAGCAATAGTGCTAGCCCTATACAACCTAATCATCATCAAACGTTGCAACAGGCGCCACACGCAATCACAAGATACAGGACCAAATGGGTTAGTTGAAGGGGTCCCTCAAAGTAGAAGCTTTGAAAACCCACAAAGGAACTTGCTCTCAAGCTTCAAATACAAGAAAGAGTTGGTGGTAGCGAAAGAAGAGGAAAAAGGTGATGGTGATGATGATTATGAATGCCCAGTTTGCTTATCAGTTTATGAAGAAGGGGAAGAGGTGAGGAAGCTACCACGGTGCAAGCACTCTTTTCATGCTATTTGTATAGACATGTGGCTTTACTCTCACTTTGATTGCCCAATTTGTAGAACACCCGTTGGGCCTTTCTTTCACCCTTTTCCGGCAGAGAATTCTCGTCATGTGTTGATGGAATCCGGTGGCATCTCTTTTTGAGGTTTACAAATGCGTGGGGCCAGTTGCCTCATTGAGGGGACAATGAGCCAAGCACAACTTGAACGCCACGACATACATTAGGTTCTTTAATTAGTCCTTTGGAGGATTAAGTTGGATGACAATTTTTTTACCAATTTGCTTATTATTTGGAGCACTTTATTTAATACAATAGAAAGAAATACTAATCTCATCTTATTCGTATACACAAAATATGTAGAGCACACTTTGTATATATGGCATGAGGTAACTAGTTTCCCATGAGATTAGCATTCCCCTACAATATATATGTCTAAATTAATTTTATTTTTTTTAGAAATGAATATATCTTTAATTTAATTCATTTAATTATATATATGGAGCATAATCAACTTACATCAATATAAGAATAAAAGCCTCTCATTCAATCTCAATGGTTGATGTACGTGCATATATAGTTGTTATATTTTATTTGAGATTAATAATCAATTAATAAATATAACTCAATAAATTATAACCGTCAAATATATGTAGATCAACCATTAAAATTGAGGGTAAGACTTATTATTTTTATACTTATTTTATCCCAAAAGTAGAGCAGGTTGTGTTCTTAGACAGGTGTAAAAATAAAAAGTTTTATACTTAATCTAAGTGATTGATCCATTTGTATCTCATATTTCACATAACTAAAAAAAACTAGATTAATTAAATATAAGTGAAATTAATAGTTAAAATTAAGAATATAACTTACTTATGTATAAAATGATCCTAACTGTGTTAAATATAGATTAATCTATAATTAATTTGAAAATTCAGTGAATAACTTGAACCAAGTTGAAGATTCAGCCTTTCCTTAATTTGCCTTTTTAAAGGGGTGGCCGGCGTCTTCCAGCTAGACCATTCAATTTGGTCCGCATGTGTCCACATCTGTCAACTTTCTTCTTTAAGTTCTTTTATCGGTTTCTATATATTATTGTTAGTACGAGCCACTAATTGAGGTATCAATTAAGGTGACACTATTTGGTGCAATAATTTTTATCTAAATAAGCTAAATTTAAAATGGACGAATAAAAATAGTTTACTATTAAATGTTAGTGAATTAGATTTATAATACACTTTAAATTAAACTAAAAAAATTTATTTATTCACTGTATGAACTAAGTTATATATATTTTTTTTTAAACTTTATGAACTAAGTTCAATTCTAAAGGCTTTTATCATTTTACTAGGAAACCGTTTAATTCCATTTAACGAAATGAAAGAGACAATTTAAGATGCGGTAAAACAGCATATCGGAAATGGAGATATGGTTTATGGGATAGTATCAATTTACAATTTTTTTTTTTTTGCAAATTACAAAAACTTTCCTACACACATCCGCAGGAAAAAAAATAAACTCCGGCATGCAAAACGAATCTCTATAACATAACACAATCACTTTTCCTACAACATAACTCTTATAAAACCCATGCTTTATATATATAACATCTTCTTTTGGATAAATCACAGTACACAGATATTTTATATGGGAGACAATTTCATTTGGGATAGGTTTCAAGATTAAAGCATTATATCAGTTTCAAAGATGATATTGGAAAAGATCAAATACATGCTTTTTACTCTCACCTACTTAGCTCTCTGGGTCAACTTAACTACTATCCTTTGGTTGTTTGTATAGCATCTTTAACTTCAATTCCGGTCTAATCCGAATAGAATGTTCCGCATGTAACATAAATGACGTAACATGGTAAAACGAGAAAAAGAAATTTTTTTCTTTTGGAATTTACAAGGAAAAAGAAAGGCATGCTTTTCGAATGCTTTCTAGTTTTATATATACATCATGAATTTAGAACACATTGTCGGGTTTAATTTATTATAAAATAAAATAAAATAAGTACGTATTTCTTTAGTTTACATTGAATTTGGAGTTGGGTTTTTTGGCATGGTAGCTACCGAGGCCTTTGGGCGGTAACTAGCTAATCACTGCATATCACCACCACCTTAATTAGTGGTACCTAAGTTCTTATCTATAAGGAAACCTACAATGAGAGTTTCATATTAATTATGCCAGATTGTTCGACAACAATAATTCGAATCAAAATGATTGTTCATCCAGATTCCGTAAATATTGCATAGGATGACACTGGTGCCACTTCCTTTGGTTTGGTTTAGATGAAGCACAAGCAATCGATGTAGATAGTATAAGCTCTCGTAAGCGGCGAATAATAGTTGACTCCACTTTGCAAGGTTGGTATATAGCTTGAACGTTGATCACTTTGCGAGGTTGGTAGGAAATGTCGAACTCTAAAAGACCAAGCAATCAAGCGGCAGCGAGCTTGGTTTTGTATAGAACATGCTTTGTAGGTTCATTCGTGAACATATGTGGGTATCTAGTCATAGAATATGGTTGTGTTTGAATTTTCAATACTTGTGTAGGCAAGATGCTCCTCCGTGTATTCTAGTGTAACTTACGTAGCACAAACATTTCAAAAAAATTTGAAGTGTCGGTGTCTTATACACTCTGAACGGTATCTCACATGTCGTCAATATTTCCAACACGTTGACCCATCCAACATATGAATTTGATCGTATCCGACACGATCAAATAAAGTTATTGTAATAAATTATAATTTTAAAAATAAAATATATTAATAAAATTATAATTTCAAAAAAATTAAAAAATATTTAAAAAAAATCAATGTTTTTTCATTTTCAATCTCACTAACAAAACCCACAGATCGATAACCCATTTTATTTTTCTTTTCTCTACCCTAAGTCTAATAACAAAAATTGATCAAATATCTGCAACTTATTGCTCTACAACATATTGACAACCCATTTCATTTCATTTTTTCTCCTTGCTCTACTCTCTTACACATCGATAAGCATACTTTTAATGACCCTAGCCTGTAAATGATGAATTTATGAAATTATTAAGGAATAATGCGGATTAACGAAGAATTAATTAGATGAGAGTTCTATTTAAAAAAATCAAAGCCATCTAGTGAAAATAAGATAAAAATGTCAGGGTAAAAATATGGGTAGGCACTTTCACCAAAAAAAAAAAGGGGTAGGCAAAGTTACCCGAAAGTTAAAAAAAATATGAATATTACCAGAAAAAAATTATAAGTCAATATGTTAAGTTTGAAATAGAGTTAAGTGAGCGAGATAGATAAGTCTATACCCAGTTGCATAGTGGAAATTGTAACACCTCGTGTTAACCCGGTTTGTTAACACAATATTGTATTAAGCCACGCTTAATTAAAAATCTCGGAATATCTTTTTCTTTTCAATTATGACGTCATTATCATTACCAAGTTGAATTACTTAATTCATTTTCATAAAACATTGCCTGTATGTAAGTTGCAAGACATCTAACTGAAATACCTCATAATATAAATATGCAGTGTGTATCTAAGGTCACAGATCTACAACACGTAGTCCGGACAATATCCTGATACATTATTCAACTATAGTCTGAAAACATAAAGACAAAACAATGTGGTATGGACAATCCCCATGCTCACCAAATACGGCAACATAACCCCAACTGCAGTCTCAACTCAAATAACATAAAACTGACAGAAAACATAAACAGCATCCAAATCCAGTCATGTCAGCATACAACAGGTATATAATCAACTAAGCTCTGGCCTCCTGCCGCCAGAGGCATCAGCCCCCAAACTACCTGAACCTGAAATAAGCGTCCCCAAACGTGGGGTGAGATCTCTAAACAAAGAAATCTCAGTAAGACAAGGGGTCCTCAAGGATCTTCCACCTCAAGCTCACTTACATGTGCAATATAAGTTCAAAAGCATTTATTCAATATAAGTTCCAAAATAGTGTAATGCAACAGATAATCATGTCATGTGTGTTAATAAACTATTCTACTGATCAGAGAAAAGTGCAGGAATATGTCTATTATCCACACAGTACCAGCCCTTGTTGTGCTCGCCCACAGGACCACCCCTTGGCCTCCTGTGGCGTAACACCACATATATATTATAAGAGATTGCACCTAACATCTCATTAGCATTTCATAAACAGTACATGAAAACACATCATGCATATAAACCATCCCCATGGGCAATGGTGGGACCAAACAATGGCTAAGCCGAAGACATGAAAGCTTACCTTGCAAGCTTACTATCCCAAGCCAAGAGTTCGCACAACCTCAAGGCCCACAACAGCACAATCACAATCTGTTTATATCAGAAATATCATCAATAACCATACTTCAAAGGTTCATCTAATTATGACATCATTTCCTTTTTCGTTTACATCTTTTCTAGTTCATTATTATCAAGTATTAAGTCCCTCAATTAACGGTATCACTGTTTTCCAACAGTAACACAAACTTCCTATGCCATCATGCCCAAAAAGGGGACTTTCCCAAGCATAAAATTGTTTTCTGGTCATTTTCAGAGGTGGTAATCGATTACCATCAGCAAGGTAATCGATTACTGCACATGGTAACCGATTACCAACCAAAGGTAATCGATTACCACGCTGGCAGAACAGTTTTCTGCAGAATTTTTAAGGTTGGGTTTTGACCCAAAACAGATGTTCATTAACACTTATTAGTCTCATATTAACAACCCTAAGCTTGAATGATTAAAGTTATCTCATTTCATAACATAAACAAGCTATTTTCATGAAAATTTAAAGGGAAGTTCAAGGTATACCAATGGAGGTTCAAACTCAGCAAAAAGAAGGCTATTGGAGCTCTACAACAAGGCTCAAAGATTCTGACTTTGCAAGAGCACAAAAATATACCACAAGGTTGGACCTTTCTCTTCAAAGATCACACTTTAAAGCACCAAATGCCATAACCATGGCCTTTCCAATGAAAACCCACCAACTCAACACACAAAACCCCTCAAACCAGAGACCACACTTAACAACAAGGCTCCTCACCCTTCCCACAACCAACTACTAGGTATTTACAAGGTTAAGTGCGAAGGAATCAAAGGAAAAATATGATTTCTTGGCTTACAAAGGTGCATGGAGTTCAAGCTCATGAAGGGAGAGCAATGGCTGAAGGTGGTCAGCCTCCAAGTCTCACGTAGGGTTGCAAGATGACCTAAAAATTTGTGCAAGAGTAGTATATATAACCACTTAAGCATTTAACGCGCAGTATTAGCATTAATAGCTACACAAAAAATTTTAATCCCAAACTTTGGAATCTTAACCTACTCATTTTTCTAAGAATTACCATATTTTTATTTTATTTTTCGGAGCACCTTTTCGGTATGTGCTTTTCCATAGCCAGTATCAGATCTGGCACCAATTCTCATTATTTTCACTTGAAACTCGTTTTACAAGTCCTACATATTATGCTAGTAATTATCATGTACTTATTATAATTTTATGGGATACTTCACCGGTACGCATTTATACCGGGTAACATAATTGGTATCTGCACTTTTCGTCCGAAAAGTGACTTTCAGCATTATTACTCACTTACTATAATTATTAGAGTCTCATAATAATTATTAGGGTCAATTATGGAATTATTTTCTAATTATCACCTTTAATTAATTAATTACATTAATTAGCGGTGCGGGTTCTTACAGAAATCCACTTAAAGCACCAAAACACTTTTATTCTTTTCATTTCTCCCTTCTTCTCCAGCGGCTCCCCTTCCTCTCTACCAAAGGATAACCTTCCTCTTCCTTTTTCATTGAATTTCATCTAATCCATTGAGAAACAAGAGAAAATACCCACTAATCTTCACCTCTCTCACACTTGGCCATCTTTATCCTTGTGGTGTTGTATTTGAGAGAGAGAGAGAGAGAAAGAAAGAAAGAGAAACCCATTTTGAGTTGCCATTTTCGGAATTAAGCATGGGTAAGGAGAACTTCTTGGCTAAGAAGCTTTGGTTGTCTTCTATTTGGTTCATTAGAGCTCCCAAGGTAATTATCCCTACTTCTCTCTTGTGTTTTGGGAGAAATGCATGAGTTATGTTACGTAAACCTAGGGACTTGATATAAAGGATGTTAAATAATATGCCCATGACTATAAATACATATTAGGGTGTTGGAAGAGTGGTAGTTGGTTGCATTATGGTGTTTATTGGGCACCATTTCACATTAATTGCTATTTCTGCAATCTGTCACAAAATATCGGATAACGGGAATGCAATATCTGGATATCGATATCCGGATATGATATTCCCGGATATGCCCACGAGGAATATCCGGATATTGCACTGCTTCGAGCAGAAATGGGATTTTCTCAAACAGAATCCTTGTAATTGGCCTTAATTAACATATCTTGCAATGTTAATGAACACTTAAAAGATGATTTTAAGTCACAACTTAGTTAATCATTAAGTATGAATTAAGAAAAGGGAAAAGTGTTTGTCATTTTAAATGACACAACTTGCGTCATTTCACTCTCACAAAGAGATAGGACCCACATCTTTATTTTTTTTTTGTCCACTCTCTCTCCCCCTTTATCTATCTATTTCTCTCACTTAAAATGACCAAACTTTACATCCTTTAAAATTATACACATTTTTCCCTTAAGAAAAAGGCCATAATTGCCTAAATGGGAAAAAGATATTGATGAATTGAATGTGGTAAACTAGTTATACTTGTTGTCTTCACATCTTGAAACTAGGTTGTGATCTTGTGAGAGATTTTGGTTGTATATAAGGAGTATTGGAGGACATTACTTGACGGGTAAGCTTCCAGTCCTTGGGGTTTATCCCTTGTTTGTTCCAACAGACGCCAAGGGAGGATGGTTCTTTGATATGGTATGTTAAAAATGATTTGTTATATAGTGCATGTATATGTATGTATGTTTGTGTGCCACACAAGATGATGTTTCTTTGCGTAATGCATACATGTTGTATTCTCTGACCAATAGGATTATTTATTGCCCACATTCACTGATATACATATTCTGATGCATGCATGATGGTTATGCCTAAAGTGAACCTAAGGGTGGAGGAACCCATAGTCTGCTGAGATGATTATCTCACCCCGCATTATGAGGATTACCATTTCAGGTACAAAGGCTGATGGTGCTGAGGCATCGCACGATAAGATACCGGGAGAGAGATAATATCTGACCTGACATATTTGACTTCCATTGTCATTAAATTTTGTTTAGGACATGCTATTATTGTTATTGTTTTGAGATGTAGTAGTCATGATATTCTTTTGGAGAGCATAGGAGATGTCTATGCCTTATTAATTGTTCATGCATACTGGTAGTGATGTATGTATAGGTCTATATTACTTACCTAATTACATCACTTTTGTCAGTTTGATGTAATTATGTGAATAACACCATGGACATTATTTTGAGACATGGTATTTACGAGATAGCTTAGGCCATGGACGGCTAGGTAATATGTTTTATGCAAATATAGTCATGTGAATTAATTACAATATATAAGAAAAAAAGGAAAAAGTTAATCACATTTTATACTAGATTTAGTAGTGATTTAACAAGAGAGCTTCCGCATTAAATTATTTAAGTATGCTGCGTTTATTATCATATGTATGTTAATACATTAGGTGCACACAGGGTGTTATATTTTATGGTATCAGAGCAATTTCTAAAATAGGCTTAAAGTCCTTCTATCACATACATCAACATTTACATCAACTATCAAATTTAACTATTACATAATCAACATAATATCAAACGACTTAGACACAAAAGCATGAACAACTCCATGCATGTCCACAACATCTCATACAATACCAATGTTCATGGACTAAGTCAATGAAACAAATAAGCAACTACCAAGTGCATCAAAATAATATCTCAAAATGCCAAGTAAATCCTCATGCATTCCTATGTACATGTCAAAATACTCTATATGCTTACATCCACACTAAGTAGGCTTCTTACCCAAAGCTTCCCCAACAACATTAGTGGTACCTGAAAATAATGCCCCATAATACGGGGTGAGATTTGATAATCTCAGGAAACCACGGGTCCTGGAGAGTCACTCCACCCAATGGCTCACTCAATTTGTATGCAGTGATAACAAATGTACAGTATAACATACCAATCATAACAATCCATGAGCAAACAATCCAAGAACATCCAAACAAAAATATTATATAAGACTACCATCAATAACTCTCGAGACATTTCTAGTATCGCTCCCAAAACAAAGACAACACTACGGCAAAATCCGATTGGAACTACCTACAGAGACCTATCCAGTGGAACTCCGATAAATCTATCTACTGGCCAGAGATACTAGTATATCAAAACATATAACAAATAGAAAATACAAGTATATCAAAATATATACCAGACAACATGCCAAAATGCATGTCAAATAGCATGTCAAAACACATGTCAAACAACAGGTAAAAATGCACAATCATACTCTATCACACATTATAAAATATCACAAATCCAACCATTCCCAAAGGACATGAGAGAGCACATAAAGGGACTAACCCCAGGACACGCAAAAGTTTACCCGTAAAAGTTCCATAAGCAATTTAACAAACCAATAGAGATAAGCTTCCAAATCTTAATCCTCCAAGATTGGATCAAAGAAAGTCAACCTACAATGGTCATACCACAATATGATCAATCACATTCTTGAGAATACACAAGCAAACACAACCAACAACTCTCAGAAAACCTTAGCTCACGACCATTAAGTCCAAAAGTCTAACCATTTGTGTTTTAATCCAAACTAACAAATCGCATTGCTTCACAAGTATCTCACACACCATGATACACCACAATTACACTCCATTATAATTTACAACAATTCCAATCATTTATACAACCATATGGCTGAAAGTTACCTTAAAGACTCCAAGGAAGATTTTTCATGAATTCAATCACTCCAATCATAGTTTAACCACATCAACCAAATCACCAATATAATCAAACACTCTCCATCAAGGCACAACACACCTTACATCATTTTTCCTTAAAAATCCCAATATGGTCGAATGTATACATCAAGGGATTCAAAGGATTTTTCAACCAATTCACATATTTAAAATTCTTTTCTTTTTAAACTTCACAATTTATGATTCAAGCAAACACCAATGAATTACATCATCCATCAAAGACTCCCTTCACAAACCATCAATTTCTCATCCTTGAAAATTTGTCTAAGTGTTGGCACCAAAATCACTTAAATTTTTATTGCATTTCTGCCGATTCTTTATCCATACGAACAATAAATTCCAAAGGAACATAGCCATAAAACCTCTCTAACCATGCTCACCAACATACACATCATATTATGTCTAAAACTTCGATTCATAAGAAATACAAGGTGAAATTGAGAAATCTTACCACCAATGGATTCCTAGGCTTTAAGAGATCAATGTACAAGCTTCCAAGCAACGCAAAACCACCAACAATGGCTACTCTAACACCATGAAACTTCCACCTTCAAACTCACGGATCTCCTCACACACTCACTTTCTCAAGGAATTATTTTAGGGTTTTTGATCACCAAAAGATTCCGGGTATTTTTCATGTTGTAACTTTCTTGATTCGGTGTCAAAATAAAAAAAGTTGCAAATCAAGCTCCTCCATCCATGGTAGGTTAGGCCCAGCATATGTAAGGAAGGAAGAAGACAAGATTTTAAGGCCAATTTCAAGACCAATGAGAATAAGCCACCTTTTTGACTTTTTAAAAAAAAGTTTCCAAAATATCTAAATTCAATTTACTTAATTAATCTTCTTGAAATCTTAATTAATTTCAAGACTTAGGTATTTCCATAAATTCAAAATGCACAATTATAGTTTAATAATATCACAATACAATGTTAAAAAGATTCGGGCAATTTTTGCATAATTTCATTTTTGCCCCTATTCTCAAACTAACAGTATTTTTTCAAAAACATCAGAATTCCTCAAATAATTCAAATAATTATTTCTCTTGGTTCCAAACACTTCTTTCGACATATATCCATTCCCAGAATATGAATATGATTTTTAAGCCTCTCTGTAAAATTATATTGTGGTATTTCATCCGCTAAAAAACATTATTCATCAATATTCCAGAAAAATGCTTATCCACTTCCAAATCTCATTTTGAATCCAAATTCAACATTATTTTCACCAAATAAGTTCTAATTATACCATTCATAATTTTAGGGTTCAGTAATTGTCAAATTACCATTTTGCCCTTCGAGTGTATATTCATTCGAAATTCAGGATTTTCACCAAATAAATCCTCTAATCCACAATTCAATCATAATTATGCATTTTTCAATTATGTGAGGTGTTATAAGTGTTATACAGTATCGTGGCACATGTCGCATGTCGGTGTTGGTGCTACATTGAGTGGAACAAGGGGGATTATCAACATTCTGAGACTCAAATTAGTAAGAGTCATAGTCATTATATGTAAATAGAATATTGGTTTCCTGGTGATTTTAAATGAAGCTGAAGACCCCTCATATATATGATGAATATCAAGAGTCCCTTAATATGGTTTAGGGTTTTCCTCTTATTAGGCTCAATGCTTACTAAATCTAAGATGGATAAGAACAATGAGTAAGAGCATGTTTCCAATATTACATGAACCAATGCTACTAAAAGTGAAAAAATAACATTTATAGGTGGATAGAATAAATATTATTAACGGTTTTTTTTTAACCTGAGCAACGGATGCACGAGTATTCAATACTATAACAATATTGAAACTATTTTTCATATGTACAGACAACCACAAGCTACACTGAGAATATTGTTATAGTTGTTGGGTAACAGGAGAAACCCATGATCAGACGAGTTAAGTGACAAACCCACCATAATTAGTGGGTTTAGACACCACATATTAACTCAAAACCTTAATATGTTAGGTTTATGGTTCTTTCCACTTATATGATATGAGACTTTTCTATTCACACTAAAAAACGAAAGCTTGTTCGAGTACTTATGGAATTACCAGCCAAGAGTGGGCAAGTCTTTGTTGGCCAATCATTCATTGGCTCTAATACCAAAGTTATATAATGGTCAAGGGGGGCTCAAATTAAAAGAGACTATTGCATCAATGGGTCTAAGCGACAATTCATAATTAATAAATAAACTCGACACCACAACTCAATCCAAATTTTTAAGGAGTTAGATTTATAAGTTTTTTCAATTATATTATTCTCATTTGCTCTATTTCAAACTTTATTAGTCACACTTAAATTCTGAGCCATAGTCATCTCGCCAATATGGCGAGAGTGAAAGCTTATTTTTTTTTCTCTAACTCTCGATGCTAAAATCCCCTCCCTAAAGAAATTTTCTTACCGAGTACACTAGATGTTGTACTTGGTTGACTTGTCGTAAGAAAATCGAGTTGACAGCCTTGTTGTTCATGGACTAGTACAAATGCAAGACTTCACCAGGCTTTAGTCAAGTTAGGAACGGTGGAGGGGCAATGATTTCTTCAACTCTTGGAAAGGCTTCCTTGTAACATCTCAACTTTTTTATGTTATTGACGATATCTTGGCTCATGTTATATATAGATAAATATGTGGATTTCTTTATTTTTATTTTTTATAAAGGTGGACCCCATATGTTTATCTCTATAATATGAGACAAAATGTCTCTAACAACATGAAAAGATATTTTCCCTTTTTAATATATTAGTGAAGCATATGGGATTTTAATATCTCATCTTTTATTTTGTTGTGTTAGCGGTTCCTTCAATCAAAATATACACAAAATTAATTATTTAATTTATTCCAAAAATAAATAAATTATTTTTTCATAAATTAAATAAAATTTATAATTCAATCAATTATTAAATATTTAATAGTTATTTTTAAATACAAGATATCAAATATCCTAAATATTTGTTTGTTATTATATATACGTATTATATATAAAAAGTTGTCTGTATTAGATTACCAAAAAAAAAGTTGTCTATATTTAGTTTTAAAAAAAATTACATATTTTGTTTTATTTGTAATATACGTGTTTCTTTAAACTCAAAAAACTAATATTTTTTTCATTTTTCTAAAGAAAAAATATTTTAACTTTTACAATCTTATTATAATGAGAAAAGAGAGAAAGTTAAAGAGTAAAATGGGATTCACCATTTTATACGAGTGTGGCTAAAAATAATTTACAACAAAAATAGAAATATTTTCTAAGAGCCTGTTTGACACTCTCTCTTTTTTTTTAAGTTAAAAGTTACTCTTAACTTAAAGCTAAATAAAAAAAGTCTTGAAAAATAAAGTTAAAAGTTGTTATGATAGTTTTGAAGGAGGGAAAATAAAATAATTTATTATTAGAATAAATTATCAGTGTAAGTGAAAAAATTTATAAATATACGTTTAAAATACGAATAAAACTGTAAAATAAATGAGTAGTCAAAAAAGTTGACATACATTTAAAAAAAAAGCTCCTTTTTGAGTTTTGAGTTTTTAGCTTTTAGATTTATTCTTTATTATAAAAAATTATAATAAGAGCTTTTATAAAAACTTATCTAACCTAGCTTCTGCTTATAAATAAAAGGTAAATGAATTGCTATGTTACATGAAATAACAAACATTCCTACTCTCACGATTATACGTGGGTCTGGGCCTCATTTCTTAACTTTTCTCTCTCAACTCTTATCGCTCCTCTGCATTAATGTAGCATCGACACCGACACGGGACACGTGACACGATACACGACACTCCGACACGTTAATTCTAAAAAATGTTAGATTTCGACACGTTAGGACACGTTTTGATATTAAATAATATTTTTAATTTATGTAGTGTATATTATATTTAATATTCAATAATTTAACAAAAAATGAATCTAAACTTATAATATTCATAAATTTTGCAAAGAAACATAAGGTATCCCAAATATTTATATTAAAATAAATAAAATGGTAATCGTAGCACAACGAATCTAATAACTAGAATTAAAAACTCAACGCAACGCAACCTTTGAAACTTTTTTTGAATTTTTATAACGCGTGTTGAAGTGTCGGGGAGTGTCCGGGTGTCCGAGAGTGTCGGGAAGTGTCGGACACGACACGTCAGGGTTTTTGAAGTGTGGGTGCTTCATAGGTGAGAGTAGGAATTGTTATGTTTCCTCTGCATTGTGAGAATAATTATGAGAGTAATGTTTTGTTATATAATGTAAGATAACAATTCATTTACCCTAAATAAAAGAGAAGCTAAAAAAAAACTCACATGGACACTAATTATATAAACAGGATGGATCATGGGCTTTCTTCTCTTTGTTAGGACACTTTCATGTCTTTCTAAACTTTTGGCACTTTTAATTCTCATACACCTTTGTTCAAGAGACGGTGAAAGTAACCATTTTTCGTAATTGCTCTTGCTCATTGCCTCGTTGATAGCCGCAGTCCAGAATTTATTTAACGACTTCAATGAAAATTATGTTTGGCAATTGCATGTAAATTATGCTGTGTATCTCGTCTATAGGAACAGAGAAATGGTGCTCTATATCCTGAATGGGTGACCCACGCTTTCTCCACCTCTTCTACTTTGAACAATGATATGAATAATGAAACTTTTTTTTTATTTTTTTGGATATATCCACCGGTTTATTGATTAAACGGTTAATCTGGTTCAAGCACCGTCAAATCTGTTATAAAGACAACTCTCCCAATTTCATTTTCTCCCTTCCCATAACTCTGAAATATTGGGTTTAAATTTCTTAACCTTGTGTTGTGTGGTTTTTTTTTCGTGTCTCTTATATTTTTTAAACTGCAAAAATATTTCAAACATATGGCTGAATCTTGAAGAAGTAAAGGGTAAAAAGTAAATAACTGAGGGTAGAAGGGATTAATAAACATATCAAAACAATATTTTTTCGGGAGATACAATATTACTACATGTCTACATATAAATAATTCAAAGGATACACCATTTAACATATCAAAACTGAAAAAGGAATTTTAATTATTAAAAAGAAAACATGTTTTTAAAATCATGAGTTCATCAAATCCTGGCACAACTTGCAGTTATATTATATGGTACATATGAGCATCATTTTTCACGAGTAAAACTGGGTCCCTATATCATAAAGGAAGGATTACATTTTTCTTAAATTGTCTAACCTTGCCTGTAAATCACTATCTATACCACCATCATCATTCCCTGTAGTTTCAACTTGAGGTACCTTAGTCGTAGCAGCTGGGGCAGCGACTGCTGATGATGGTGCATTCAAAAGCTGTGCATCAAAACGAAAACCCGTTATGCGTTGCAATAGTGACTCAGTCATTTACTTTCAGGTGAAAAATGTTGAATGGGAAACAAGTAATAAACATACCTCTTGGTTTATGTCAATTCCAATCTCATCAAGAACCTGGTTCACTAATTCTTCTGTTTCTTCTTCTTCTTCATCCCCTTCCAAAGCATCATCTATTGCATCTCCCATCACCTCACTCATCAATTCCATCTTCTCATTCTGTCTCTCAAATTCTTGCATGATTTTCTGCAAAGATGGCAAGTTCATCTGCCTATTCATTTGCCCCATGGCCTTTGTCACCCCTTTCATAGCCTCACCCATTGCTTGTGTTGATTTCAAAGTCTGAAATTTGTGTGTAAAAAAAAACAAAGGTTTTATTACTCAAATAAGGTAAAGCTATGGGCTTTGATCAAAATTTTGCAGGTCTTAGCCAGTTAATCATATTCCAAGAAACATAAAATGCCCTGAGCCTTAGGACATAATTATTAGTATTATCCTATAATGATTATATATGATAGTACAATTACAAAACAATAGATACAGTCACCACAACAACGTACCTGAATTCTGAGTGATACACCTTGAAGCTGCGATTTTAGCTTATAAAACTTGTCAATCTGATGCCTTGTTCTAACAAGATCTTTTGCCATAACTCTAACAGCTCCCTGGACAACATTACATGAATGAAATACAAAAATAGCATTGATTTAAAGGATAAATCAGAAGTTAACCATAAACAAAAGATAAATATACACATGGCATTACGGACAAAATTAGGTTTGGTGAAAAAATCTAAATTCATTGGACAAAAAATAATGAAACCAAACTACATTCATCATGCGCAAGCCATTTCCACTATCTTGAAAGAACCAAATTAGTTAAAATAGCACATTTTAATGTCATGCTATTTTTCAGTACAACCAAACAGGATATAGCGGAGCTCCAATTTAAGAGAATGACAGTCAAATTTATTTATATTACGAGTTGTTTGAATAATCGAAAATTAAATAACGTAATTTCACCTATATAGTATAATAGTATACAAAAACAGAAATCCTATATTTTCCCTAAATCATGTAATGTTGCAAACGACATGATAAACAAAGAATATCAGAAATGATAATGGACTTTAAGTATCAAACACGCTCAAGACACCCCAAATTTAATGAAAGAAAGGATTCAAATGCTGCAGAAATGCAAAATTAAATACTTCTGATCCATTGCACTTAACATAATTCAAGTATATTGCTTTCTGTCTAATGAGATAGGAGAACTCAGAATCTCATTAGTTCTACAACAGCAATTAACAGATCCATTAGGGAAAAAAGCGGAGGATAGTTTTGATCCTGCAATAGCACAAGGGAAGTAGCTATTTATGGCAAGCACAGCAACAACAAAAATTCTCATCCCCAAAATTACTGTGAATATATATCTTAGTTATTGAAGATGATAGCATTAAGTAGATCGATTTCCCGAACCACAAGTATTGACAGCAAGATACTGAGGAAAGTACATTAAAATAGTGAGAATACTAAAACTAAAGTAAAATGATAACATCTAAGCAACCAACACCTTGAAGCCCTCTGCCATTAAAATATTAAAAAGAGCTACAAATGCCAACCCCACTCCTCTACCGAGAAGAACAGAGCTGGGGTGTCATAATTCTGGAAAAAAAAAAAGCAGTTAAACTACCACAGTCAACATGCTACAACAAAAAATTAAAAGACGCAAAAAATAAAATCAAGACACAGTCATCATACCATCTGGCCTTGTTTGGCACTTTTCTTTATCTCCAATATCAATTTCTTCTCCTGTGTTTGTAAACCTTGCCTCTCGCGCTCAATTTCTCTAATTGATTTATCCAACATTCTCTTATTTTCCCGCAGAAGCTCTGAAAACCAAAACTTCACAGTCATGTACTACCAAATCAATATGCAGTGTTTCAGCTTGAAAAAAAGTACAGTGAATGCCACCAAATCAAACAAAGGATGTGTCAATGCATGCGAGAAACTAGTGATCAACCCAGTTTGAGTCAAGTGAACAAGTAAATACGCCAATCAGTAGTTCCTTAAAATTATGATTCATTCTCAAAGCTGCAAAGTATGATTGAGATTGAAAAGCAAACGGATATAGTTATTGTAATTTCAGCATATTACCAGAAAAAGGAGATAAAAAGCTAATAAGATACAATAAATTTTAATTAAGGTAAATATGCAATACAACAACCACAAAAGAAAGAAGAAAAAGATAAAGCAGAGAGGGGATAATATAACTATCAAAGGAATTTGATTTTTGCATTAATGGTCGAACAGGTTTTGTGGTACATGAGATTATGTCAAAGACAAATAAAAATGCAAAATCTAATTGTGCGTGACGATTGATTCTATCATTCAAATTGTACCATTTTGGAAAATTAAATTTTTTTCATTTTCATTTTCGAGATTTATATCGAACACACAGTTTGATGGGATGACATGATCATGAACAAACCTGCGGGTGTTTTTTTCTTTCCGAAGATGAAACTCATGGCGCTCGAATGAACAACCTTAACAGAGATCGAATCGAAAATCTATAATAAGAAAACAGTGACTAATAGCCTCCGATCCTGTCGTCTGAGATGCTTCTTCTGCTTCTGGGATTTGGGGTTGATGCTTTTGATCGTGCAGCTGCTTGCTTACGCGGTAAGCGTTGAAACAAGGAATCGACAACGAACCATTCATTCCACCTTTTCACACACGTGGCGCACATATCATATAGAATTTTTTTTTTTAGGCACTAACTTGGAAGTCTCGTCTTAACATAATTATGTAAGATTTTAGCTGTGTAATTTTTTAAAACAAATCAATTGTTAGCATTACAATATGATTATACATAATTTTGATTTAGATACGATCCTAAAAATAAGTCTTACAACCAATTTTAATATTTGAATTTTATGAATTTGATTATTATAATTTATTGATAATTAATTAATGAGGGTAACCTAATAAATTACAATTATCTGATGCATGAAAATTAAGAGGATTCAGTGTAAGACTTATTATTTTTACACCGATCTAAGTTGATACTATTCTGTTTTAATTAGTCTTAAGAATAAATTTATGTATAGATATGTGTGTGTTATTAAAAAATTTATATTTAAGTGTATCACTTTCAAGTTAGTTAAAACATAAATGAGACTAATATATTTCGTGGCGTAGAAGATGAAGGTTTTTGTCACTTACCATCCTAAAAGTTCGTTGTATAGGCATAGCTCAACTCAGCTATTTCAAACCCTGAGATTATGAGAATTTATTTACTCTCATTAATAAACGGTACTTATTAAGGAGAGGGGGGGGGGGGATAACCATTGTTATTTATTTATTTTAATTGTTTGCATTTTGTTGAGAACGGAAGATTTTGTTCTCTTCTACATCTATTTGGATGGGATGGGCCTCATCTCTTTGGCGATCATCCTCCATTCTAGGCTCTTGAGATACTTATCTATCTATACTCTGGGCCTTAACTTTTGTTATAAATGGCCCTTACTTTTTTCTACAATTGTAGTTCCAGTGACATCTAAAAAGTTTCAAACCTTATTATCAAAAAAAAAAAAAAATTTCAAACCGAATATGATACCCAACCCAATTAATCAACCTCAACTTGCGTCAGACTTTTACCAAGTTATTCATCTAATTTTTTTAATGAAATCAATTCGGTTGATATCATTTGCATCTACTTGTAATTTAAACAAAACTACGATTGTAATTTGTCCTTGATAGTTTTGACTTTTTTCGTTTTATACAATACGTTATTTCTTTTGTTGTAAAGCATGTATAAAAGTAGGGAAAAATGTTTATCCTTTTAAATGACACAATTTATATCCTTTCACACTCACAATGAGGTGTGACTCATACCTTTTTTTTTGTCAACTCTCTCCTCTTTATCTATCTCTTTCTCTCTCTTAAAATGACACGACTTTAACTCCTTTAGAATGATATATTAGGTTTTCTAAGAGATTGAGGTTTCGGGAGGAAATATATTATTGATAGAAAAAAAAATTATACTATTATTTAATATTGTATATTTCATTATTTAATAAATTTATAATAAGTGAATTACAAAATTTATTAAATAATAATAACATATTATATAATAATATAATACAATAAGATATCATAAATTATAAAAGGATAATACCTTTTAGGGATAAACATGGCATAGAATAAGTATTTTCAGAAAAACTAAAGAAATTGAAAATAAGAAAAAGTTTACCAAAAAAAAAAGCAGTGGGAATTTACTTTTGTTTGTTAAGGAAAAGGACGATTGTGAAAGATGCCACTGCATACTGCTGTTGAGTGCTGATATTTATATACTTTATCACTTTCTGAGCTTGCAGATTATTATTGTTATTTATAGGCGACATAAAAAGCATCGTACTGACCACACGTGCGCACGTGACTGACGATTTCTCTTTACGAAAGCTGTCAAATGTGTCGGCAATGGTGCTGTCGACGATTTCTCTTTTGTTGTTGTTATACAGAAATTCTTCTATGCAAAACTTACCATGAACGTTAATAGGATTTGGGACAATGACCATATTATCACTTTTTTGGTAAAAATTTATCTGATTATCACTCCTAGAAAAAAATTTGTCAAAATATCACGTTACAATCCCATTGATCTGACAAGTGGGAATGGACTGGACACATATCAGCATCTAAATGGTCAACCATTCTTGCTGGGTTGACCAATTAGAATGACATAATGCTGACACACGTGGCAAAAGTACATGCATTCTTTGAATGGATGTACCTTTGTCACGTGTCAGCATTATGTCATTCTAACTGGGCAGCCCAGCGAGAATGGTTGACCATTCAGACGCTGACACGTGTCCAGTTCATTCCTGCTTGTCAGACCAGTGGGATTGTAACGTGGCATTTTGGTAAAAAAAAAAAATTCAGACATGGCAATTATGTAAATTTTTATTAAAGGAGTTGTAATATGGTCAATGTCCCATAGGATTTCATGTTTATAATATGGGTAAAGTATGTCATTTAAAAGAATGTAAAATTGTGTGATTTTCAAAAAAAAAAAAAAAAATTGTGTGATTTTAAGAGAGAGAAAGATATAAAAAAGGAGGAGAAAGAGTTGACAAAAAAATAAAGGTGTGAGTCCCACCTGTTTGTGAGAGTGAGGGAGAGTGACCATTTTGCCACACCTAGCAAAAAAAATTTCTCACTGCCACACCAACAGTAAATTTTCCCAAAATGTCACGCAGCATATTTCGCTACACTGTGTAGCGAAATATGTTTGCATATAATTCGCTACACAGTGTAGCGAAATACGCCATGTCAGGCTGCACAGTCAGCAAAATTGACACGTGTCAAGTAGACAGAAATTCGCTACACTGTGTAGCGAATTATGCTTAGAGTCTGCCTGCTTGACACGTGTCATTTTTGCTGACTGTGCAGCCTGACATGGCATATTTCGCTACACTGTGTAGCGAATTATATGCAAACATATTTCGCTACAACACAGTGTAGCGAAATATGCCGCGTGGTATTTTGGAAAAATTCACTGTTGGCGTGGCAGTTAGGTAAATTTTTTTGCCAAACGTGGCAAAATGGTCACTGTTCCTGAAAGTGAAAGGATATAAGTTGTGTGATTTAAAAGAATAAATACTTTTCCCTTATAATATTTTGGGAGATAAAATCATTTTATATATTTATATAAAAATATAGGTCATATATATTTTTATGTGTATATAGGAGATAAAATTTATCTTTTATAACATGAGATACATTAAACATATATTGATAATATATTTTTAGGTGACCAAATGGTGGTAGCAAGGGAGCTAAATAAGTGGAAAGAAAAAGACTTCGGTTAGATCCCTACATGTCACTTTTGGAAGAATTTAAATTATCTTTATCTGACTCACCCGCATTCAAAATTGGTCTCATAATTAACCAGAAGAGTCAAAGCCCTTGGGATAACCGCAACTCAAAGAGGTAATTAGGGATTACTTAACAAAATATATATATATATATATATATATATATATATATATATATATATATATATATATATATATGAATTAATGCTTCCATTGTTATGAGGGAAAAATTATTAAAAAAATTACATGACATTTTGAAAATATGGATGTTATAAGAAAAAATCATAAGAGAGAAATAAAAATTTAAAAATATTCTATAATTTTTTTTTCAAATGACTCATAATGAATTACAGGAGATAATGTTTCCTAGATAAATAATATATTATTTTATTAAATAAAGTAAAAATTATTTATTTAATAAAATTTATATAAAATTCAATTTCTAATTTTTTTTTCCAAAAATGAGTTTTTAATATTTTTAAAATTCTAAGAGTAATTGGTTGTGCTCTAAAAATGCAAAACGATTAAAAAAAATACTTTAAAGTTGTATTTGTTATAAATAAGATGATTGTTGGTTGTCCATAATAATATATCTGTTGGATAAACATTATGACCGTTGGGTATTCAATTTGTAACCATTAAAGGAGTGAATATCAGTGTTATTAAAACCGGACCGGTCGTCCGACCGGTTGACCCGGAAACCGGCCCATCAACCGGGGATGTTACAATATTGGACCACTTATGTCCGGTACCAGTTTTCTCTTCAAACCGGTTTTTCAAATCTAGTTACAAAATCTTTTTTTGCAACAAGTAGGATTCGAATTCAGTACCCTTGGAAAGAGGAGAGCAATTTCCTACCACTACGCCACTATATCTGTTGGATAAACATTATGACCGTTGGGTATTCAATTTGTAACCATTAAAGGAGTGAATATCAGTGTTATTAAAACCGGACCGATCGTCCGACCGATTGACCCGGAAACCGGCCCATCAATCGGGGATGTTACAATATTGGACCACTTATGTCCGATACCAGTTTTCTCTTCAAACCAACCGGTTTTTCAAATCTAGTTACAAAATCTTTTTTTGCAACAAGTAGGATTCGAATTCAGTACCTTGGAAAGAGGAGAGCAGTTTCCTACCACTACGCCACCACCACTTATTGAATAATTTAAATCATAATGGGGTTTGAACCCCTTCCATTAGGATAAACAACATAGCAAATACCACTAAACTACATCAGGTTATTGTGTAGAAGGCACCATTTAATATATTTAGTATATAATTAAGTATAAAATATAAATTTATACATATATATCCGGTTTATGCGGTTCGTGACCCACCGGTTGAACCATTGACCCAGTGACTCGGTATCTCGACCGGGTCAATGACCGGTCCGGTTCTAATAACATTGGTAATTATGGTTAATGATCATATTGTAACTTACCCTATCTTGTGCGCTGTCTTATGCGCCTCTAAATAAAGCATGTACAAAGCATAAAAGGATATGAAAATATATAACAAGAATATTTTCCTCCTATGTCTCTCTTATCCTTATATTCTTCTCCTAGTTGTTTTATTTTACAATACGTTATCAGCATGATGCTCTCCTCCGAAAGAGAATTGCATTCCGAAAGTAATCTTAGGCAAAACTTATTTGGCATGGGTAATTCATGCTGAAATCCACCTTGATGCTAAAGGTCTTGGAGATATAATTTTAAAAGAATAGGAAGCATCCAATCAAGATAAGGCAAAGACCATGATTTTCTTTCCTCATCTTCTCCATGAAGGGTTAAACACTGAATATTTGACTGTGAAAGATCCACTTGAATTGTGGAATGATTTAAAAGAAAGGTACAACCATCAAAAGACGGTTATAACACCTCTTATTTTGTAGACGTATTATTATATGTGGAAACGTGGTTTAAAGGTTAGAACTAGTGAAAATCCTGAAATTATGTTAAAATTACATAAGAAAGGTAAAATGGTAAATTACCAAACACGTAACCTAGGAAAGGAAATTTGAGTAGGAGGTCTCAAATATGAACTGGAAATGGATCCAGAATGAAAAATTGAGTAGATAGTTAAGTTTCTGCAAATTTGATGAAAGTGATTTTACCGATGTAGAAATATGACGTGAACGAGAAAAACACAAATATGACGTGAACTAGAAAAACACATAGGTTACGAATTTATGGGTTAAATTGGGTGATTTAAGAAAGTTAAATGACATGTGGGACCCACCTAAGTGACTTAAGTGACTAAAAAGCCAAAAGTTCACAAATTTTAGAACTTTCTCTCTCCTCCTTCCTCTTCTTCCCGTCGAGCTTGTGTCCTTGGTTGAGGGTTTGGAGCTTTTGATTTTTAACTTTTTTTTCTCGACACTTTTGAGAGAAACTCCCAACTACAAAGTTGTTCCCCTTGATCTTGTGAGTGACTTTCATGTAGAGAGCACCTTGTAGGATCATTGTGTGAGGAGAAATCCTCCATTTTCAGCCACAAATTTTATGACATTTTGGGGAAATTCTGGTGATTCATTGGTTGGAAATCATCCCCTTGGACCCTAGGAAGCTATTGGTGGTAAGTTTCTACACTCTCATTGAGTTTTTATTGAGATAATAAAATGGTGAGAGTTTTGATTATGTGTTGATGAGCTGAGGTAGTTAGGAGCATTAAATGGTATGTCTCCTTTGAAATTAAATAATTGGAATGATAAATGATGACGATTGATAAAATAAAAATTATTGGTGATATGTTTAGTAACTTGGGCAAAATTATGATGGGAGTTGTCTTGAAAATCATAAATGTGATGGTGGGGAATTAATGGTTGGTTGTTGGTAGGAGTTAATTATAGGATTATATGATGAGTGACTAGATGGAATTGAATTAAAAACCTTGGAGGATGCTTCCTTGAGGAATTCGTCCTATAGGGTGTTTGGAGGTAGAATGAGGTGAAAAATATGGTATGATCAATGGTTGATGCCTTGGTGCATAAATGGTGGGATAATGAATTAGTTTGATGATTAAAATGGTTGAGGTAGTTGAATTAAATATAAGATGGCCATTAGACCTAAGTGGTTATGTTTAATTATTATTGCTGTGAATTGAATTGGTTGTATGCAAGTGTTAATGATATTGGTTGATTGATGAATATAGGTTACCACTCACGAAACCAATAGAAGTGGAATAAGCTTGGAGCTTGCTTGGAAGGGCGTTGCTTACAGAGTTGAGGTATACTCTTGGTACTTGGATTTTATCTCGTATGTGTTCCGCCACACCTAGTGGAATGTAGTGGTTGGATTGTGTGCTCTTTGACATTGTATGAAATTGTATGTTCATGCATTATTGCTTGCTTGTGTGACATGCTTGGAGCATTTTGTGTGACATATCTATGATATCTGGCCAGTATATGTGTGTGGTTTGGACTTCCGCTGGAGATATCCCTTTGAGGGATTCAGGTCGGGCTTTGCCGTGGGGCCATCTCTGGGAGCAGTACCAAGATGATCCAAACGTGGGACTTCCGCTGGATATGTCTCTTGAGGAGTTCTAGTTGGGTTTTGCCATGGGGCCGTCTCATCCATGGGAGAGGCACCAGTAAGCTTCCCGGGAGTAATATGATTGGGTCCTTGAACAGAATCCTTGTGTGGATATTCTTGGATGTGAGCCCAGTGTGTTGTGATTTTGTATGTTATGCATTTTATATGATGATCATTGTATGCACATTAAGTGAGCCATGGGGTGGAGTGATCCTCTAGTATTCTTGGTTTACTGAGATATATTTGTATATCTCACCCCGCGTTTGGGGACATCATTTCAGGTTATAGTGGGCTTGGAGGAACTTCGGGAAAAAGGCCCGCTTAGTGGAGGTGTTGAGCAGGATGTGCATATGGAGGGCATAGCATTTTGGAGGATTACATTTGATGCACATAGCATAGTGTTTAGTATTTTGGTCTTAGGTTATGAACATATTGCATGTTGATATTGCCATGCTTTTGCGTGTTCATGACTATATTCTAAGTCTTTTGGAATTGATGTATATTTATGCCTCTTGTTTATATTGATATATTGGTGAGCATGGGACTTGTCTATGGCCATTATATGTTGTGTTTAGAGGCATTTGGAGACTTGTGATGTAAAGTGACCATTTCATGCTTAAATGGCTTTGGAATTAAGAACTATTGTAATTGACACATTGCATAATGAATATGCATGATGGAGGGGCTAGAGCCTACATTAGTAATTGTACAAGTTGTATGTTGAGTATTAAAGTGTTAGGAGTGAAAGATTTGGTCCTTTTTGAAACGAAAAAGTTGTCATATGTGATTTTCACAGTAGGGTAATTGATTACCTTCAGTGTGGTAATCGATTACCTGAAACACGCAAAAATTGAGCTACTGTGATCAAAGTAATTGATTACTTTTTCATGGGTAATCAATTACCTAGTTCAGTAATCGATTACCTATGGCAAGTTAATCGATTACCAAAAGTAGGGGAGCCCAAAATTAGCCACTGTCTGTTACTGTAGCTTTCAACAATCGATTACCTCAAAAATGGTAATCGATTACCACTTTGCGATTTTTGAAAATAAGTGATTTTATAACCCTGAGTTAATGGTATTGCTTGGAGGGGTTGTAATGAATAAGTTTTATGCTTCCACGAGTTTTGCATTTACAATTATAGTGTTGTTTTTAATTGATTACGGAAATGGTTAATGTTTATAGATAAGGATGTAATAAAAGAAAAAATTTACCCGTAAATAATTAACTCAATTACTGTGATTGTAACTGCGCTTAATAACATATGTAATGATAACATTACCGGTACGTAACGGGCTGTTACATCGGTCTTCCTACCTAAAGCTCGCTATGATTGGATGCATTTGAGGTTGCATGATTTCAAATCTGTAAGCGAATACAACTATGCAATTTTTAAAATTAGTTCTCAATTAAAGTTATGTAGAGAAAATATTATTGATGACGACTTATTGGAAAAAAAATATTTTCCACTTTTCACGCTTCAAATATGTTGTTGCAATAACAATACCATAAAAGGGCTTTAAGAAATATTCTAAATTAATATCATCTCTCCTTGTGGCTGAGCAAAATAATGAGCTACTAATGAAAAATAATGAAGCTCGTCCCACTGGATTTGCTCCATTCCCTTAAGCGAATGCAACAACTCATAATAAGTTTGAAAGGAGACAAACTTATAGACGTGGTCGTGGCCATGGACGTGGTCGTGAATGTGGACGCAGGCGAGGCAAGGGGCCAAATATTTATCGGCATCATTATGGAAATAAACAGAGAACAATATAAGGTCCCTCAAAGTAACTCTTCAAGGAGTACAGACAATATCTGCTGCTATCGATGTGGTATGAACGGCCTTTGGGCACGTATTTATCGTGCTCCATAATATTTTGTCAAGCTTTATCAAGCCTTAATCAAGAACGAAGAAAATAATGTGGAGATAAATTTGACCTTCAAAATTGACACTGAAACAAATTTTGCTTATAAAGAGTAGCGGAGCATTTTGTGTGTTTTTTTTTTGGGTGGGAGGGCTTGGCCCCAGCTTGTAATTTAAAATTAGCCACATGTGGCTAAATGACCGTGGCTAAGTTTCTAGATAAAATTTAATGTTAAGTCTCACCTTATTTTTTATTGGCCCTAGCTCAATGAATGGGCTGGCTTCGCCATTGCTAAGAAGTATAAAGTAGGTAAATTAGTTAAGTTTATAACAATGTTAAAGATGAACTTAGATTGAAAAAAAGATAGAGGGTAAGTGATTAAAAAAACATATGGGTGTAAATAATTCAAAGTAAAACCACATAGTGGTTTTTCAACTGTTCCCTTTAATTAACTTATGTCTTTAATTAAGTCAAAAATAGTTTTTTCATATTGAGAACATAAAATTTAAAAAAAGAATCTATAATTTAATATTGAGTAATTATTATAATATTTTTTAGAGAAAACTTCAAAAAAACTTCCTATGAGTTTTCTTAATTATCACTACAAGAAAACAGGCAAAAAACGACCCTTAAACTGAGGCGGTTTAAGAAAAACCGCGTGCAAATGATATACACATGCGGTTGTGCAGGCGGCTGAATTTAACAAAGGCGGTTCAACCAAAACCGCCTTTAAATGACAATTAAAGGCTGTTACGATAACCGCCCGTATATTATATTTTGAGTCGGATAGGAAAAAACCGCCTCTGTATTCTCATATCTGAGGCGGATATAAATGCGGTTACACGTTCCGCCTAAAATTGGAATCATTTTGAGGCGGTTAAGTGGATACCGCCTAGAAATATGTATCACACGCGATTTTGAAACCGCCCCCAAAGTTCATATAGTGGTAGAATTCAAGGCGGTTTGATTTTAAAGTGACTCCAAATGTAGTTTTGGGGCGGTGTGTTTTGAAATCGACTTCAAATGTTATTTTGGGGCGGTTGGTCTAATTAAAAAATGATGTATGAGACAGCATTCGAACCCTTCCCACAAGGGTGGGTACATTATAAGTAAACCAACTTGGCTATATGAACATTGTCACAAGTCTTCACATTATTATTATTTTATCTTCACCTTTAATTATCTCCCTCCCAAAATTTTATAGAATTTTCGCCTTTCCCACCTTAGGTTTATCATCATTTCAGTCTCTTTAACAAAATTGTCGTCAAAACTCTCGTCCGCTGCCAACTCTCGTCCGCTGCCAACCCTCAAAACTCTCGTCCTCAAGCAGAGTAAGCTGCCAACTCTTCGCCCTCAAAACTCTCGTCCGCTGCCACCGCTGCCACCTCGTCCGCTGCCACCGCTGTCAGGTATGAAATGCTTTGTTTCTTTGAATCGTTTTTTTGCTCTTTCTTTGATTCTGTGTGGGACATGGTGTGTGGGAGGAAGCTCGAGCCCGTGGTGAGCTCGACACCTTCATAGGGGTTTTTGTTTTCTTTGATTATTTGATTCTGTGTGGGACATAGGGTTTTTTGTTTTTTGATTTCTACATGTATGAAGATGCTGATGTTTGTCTCGCCGAAGGTTTTTCCTCTTGCTTCTCGTTTAGGGTTTTTTTCCTCTTGCTTCTCGTTTACGGTTTTTTTTTCCTCTTGCTTCTCGTTTAGGGTTAACCCTTTTTGCACCCTCATCGCAAGAATCAAACAAATGGCTTTAGCTTATGCATCAGGGAACAATTTCACTTTAAAAGTGGGTCCCAATTGGCACCCTAGTTTTCATCTTAGCGAATTGGAAATGAACTCCTGGCAGTTAGGTCCCAGATTTCCCTCATGGATTCACTCACAAAAGAATCTTATTGATTTGGATATGTCTAACACAGGGATTTCAGATTCTATCCCCACCTGGTTTTGGGAACTAGTTTCTTTACACGATATTAAAAACGTTGAATTGATTAGAAGAGTAGTAATTGGAAAACATATGTAGTTTTTTTTTAAGTGTGTGTTGCTTACAATATTGGTGTCGCTGGTGTTATTATCGTCAAGTCTGTATTCATGCATGATCCAGTCAGATTTTTGGCCATGTGGAGCACGACCTTTGTAGAAAACCAGAGTCTTTCTCATTCCAATTCTCTTCCCATTGCTGTATATCACTTTGTCACGCCCAGTGGCCTTCCAGAACCCTGCAGTCGTGGCTCTATTGGTTCGTGTTCCTGTGGGATACTTCTTGTCTTTGTGGCTAAAGAAATACCAATCATTTTGATGGTGAACTCTAGAAGAAAAGGGCCAAATTCAGAAAAATACTCACAAGTATATTTCTGTAGTAAATATACTTGATGGGTCTAGTCTTATGAGCCTGTCCATGTTTCTGATATAGGCTTAGTCTTTGTTGTTTCACAGTTTTCTGATGGTGGGGGGTTTGGGTAGATTGTAAGTTGTCCATCCCACTTTTGTAGGTGCCTGAGTTTCTGCAGTTTGCATCCGATTCTGCCTTGCTAAGGGTGATACCATTGATTAGGATTGAAGAGAACTAGATTGTGGCAAAGAATGAGAGTTGTTGCTTGATGTCCCACATTGTCCTTGCCAATATATTATTGTAGAAAAAGATGGATGACTACCAACTTGAGTAGCAGCAATGTGATTTGAAGAGCCCAGCTGAGTTACAGATTGACGAGAAGGCAACCCAACAGGAAGGGCTTTACTGGACAAAGCAGGCGTATCTTGCCTTTGAGTTGATTCTGTCAAACTTCTCCCACCAACGAAGGACGCAGGAGAACTTGATACCCCAGAATATTGTGACTGTAAAGGAAAAAATAAATTGAAGGACTTTGGTGAGAAGATGCAGGATGCTGAAATAAAGTCATATGGTGTAATCATAAATACTTTTGAAGAGTTGGAGCTAGCATATGTTAGGGATTACAAGAAGGAAAGAAATGAGAAGGTTTGGTGCATTGGTCCAGTTTCACTCTGCAACGAAGATGGCTTGGATAAGGCTCAAAGAGGCAACAAGGCCTCAATTGATGAACACATTTGCTTGAAGTGGCTAGATTTGCAACCACCCAATTCTGTGGTATATGTTTGTCTTGGAAGCTTATGCAATTTGATTCCTTCACAACTTATGGAGTTGGCCTTGGCCTTGGAAGCCACAGAAAGGCCATTTATATGGGTTATTAGGGAAGGAAATAAGTTTGATGAGTTGGAAAAATGGATCATTGAAGAAGGGTATGAAGAAAGGACTAAGGGGAGAGGCCTTATAATTCGAGGTTGGGCTCCACAAGTGCTAATATTATCACACCCTGCCATCGGAGGATTCTTAACACATTGCGGTTGGAATTCAACACTTGAAGGGATAAGTGCTGGTGTGCCACTGGTTACATGGCCATTATTTGCAGATCAATTCTTGAATGAGAAGCTTGTTGTTCAAGTGTTGAGGATTGGTGTGAGCCTTGGGGTAGAGTTTCCATTGAACTGGGGAGAGGAAGAAAAGGTAGGTGTAATGCTGAAGAAGGAACATATTAAGAATGCAATATGCCTGCTTATTCAAGACATCATGCAACAATCAAGTAGGGAGGATATAAAATTGACACCTGAAGAGATACAATTTACATGTAGCGCTTGATTCCCCTTTTCCTGTCCTGTTATGAGCTGCATGTCCTTTATGAGATATTCTTTTTCTGATTCTGTAACAATTGGATCCATACTGCCAAGCATAAAATGTTTTCCTGTGTGTATCATAATTTGGAGCTGTGTTACTTGAAGAGGTACAGAATACTTGTTTGTTAGTTGAATTTGTTCAATTTGTTAGTATCAGCCCCTCCACTGTATATATATACACAAAGACCCTCTGATGTAACTATCTTTCAGTGTATTTTTCTGATACGATAATCAAGTCTCTTCCTTCTTCATTGTTCTTTCTTTCAATGGAGAAGAGGCACTATATAGGACTTTGGTCTTGGTATTTACTGTCCTTAAAAAATAGGATGTTGATGATGTATTGTCCTTAAACATTAAGTACCTGAATAATAGCTGGATCACTAAAAATCTGCTCTGGTTCTTTGGCAAATGTGGAGGAGGGCTTGATCTGCAAATTCTGAAATGGTAAAATACACAGCTTAGATAAGTATAGTTGGCATGTATACAGCACAACTTCTTATGACCAAATGATAGCTTCACTGCTATTGATCAGATATCCGCCCTACAATTAGATTCATTAGAGGTAAACTAAATCCGCAATTCCATATGACCGTTTCATGGAGTGCACTTCATCTGGCTTTTTTTTGTGTGGATACAAATGGGAATTGAACACATAACCTATTACAATCTACCCAAACCCCCCACCACTAGACCAATCCTACTGGCTTCAGTTCATTTGGCTTTAGTCTTAATTATTCTATACTTTAATTTCGTCCCTTTATATTTCTAATTTTTTACTACCATGCATGCCTCCTCTGACTTGACAGAGTCTTATTATGTCACAGTGAGCCTACTAGCATTTCTGCCATTGGAGATACCATTATTTTTCATGTTTTTGTTAGTGCTATACGGCTGGTAGTTAGGTTCATCCTCCACAAAGTTTGCGAAGGGGTCATTTCTCACTGGTTGTTTAGTGTCAATGTGAAGAACAGTTTAATTTAATTTTGCCTCATGTTCATTATGTTAGTTTTAGTCTCATTACAGTTAGCTTAACTAGTTGGCATAGGCAGATTCTGTCAAGATGCCAAGTCAGATTCTGTCATGAGAAGTTAGTTTTGAATTCACTATAACGAAGAAAAAATATTTGTGGATGTGTTTTTTTCAAAATATTTTGACAAAAATATTATATGATTGATTTACAGAGCACACAAAATGGATAAGTCTTGGTTGAAAAAACCAAGAAATTCAACAGAGTATGAGCAAGGAGTTCGGGGATTTATTGATTTTGCCTTTCAACATAGTTCAATTGAAGGCAAAATATTATGCCCATGTTCACCGTGTGGTCTTCGAAAATGGCATTCAAAGGAAACAGTGTATGATCATTTATTGTGTAAGAAATTCCCCGAAGGATATACCTTTTGGTTCTATCATGGAGAATCCACGGTTGCGTCAACTAGTAATGTTGGTGGTGGACCTGTGTCATGTGGTGTGCAGGAGCAGACTGTTGATGCAGATCCAATGTTTACCATGATCAACGATGCTTGTGGCATGTATACGCAACACGACAATGAAGGTCAATTTCAATCAAGCGAAAACATTGCAGAGGACGAAGGAACGACACATAATGCTGCAAATGAAGAAGTCAATTTAAATGAAGAATTTTTTGAGCTAGCAAGAGATGGAGAACTACCTTTGTATGAAGGATGCGTTAAATATTCTAAGCTGTCATTCATTGTGAAGTTGTATCATATTAAGTGCTTATGTGGGATGACTGACAAATCCATGACTATGATATTAGAGCTACTAAAAGATGCTTTTGAACATGCAAGAATTCCATCTTCGTTCTATGAGGCAAAGAAAACTATTACTAAGTTGGGACTGGACTACAAGAAGATACATGCTTGTCCAAATAATTGTATGTTGTATTGGGGAGTGGACAATGAAAGTCTACAAAGTTGCAAGGTTTGCCATGAATCTAGATGGAAACCACCTGCTAAAGAAGGTGACGGTACATCTTCTCAACAAGGAAAAAAGAAGCGTAACATCGCTGCAAAAGTCGTTCGATATTTCCCCCTAAAACCTCGTTTGCAGAGATTATTTTTATCAACAAAGACTGCTGAAGATATGAGATGGCATGCGAAGCAGGGTAGCAATGATGGCATGATGAGACATCCTAGAGACTCTGAAGCTTGGAAGAAGTTTGATGAATTGCACACATCATTTGCTTCTGACCCACGAAATGTGAGACTCGGTTTGGCCACTGATGGTTTTAATCCTTTTGGTAATATGAGTGCCAGTTACAGTATTTGGCCAGTCATTCTTATTCCTTACAACACCCCTCCATGGTTGTGTATGAAGTCAACGTCTTTTATCATTTCAACGATCATACCTGGTAAAAGAATGCCCGGTAATGACATTGATGTGTTTCTACAACCTTTGATGAAAGAGTTGAAAGAATTATGGCAAGAAGGTGCAGATGCTTACGATGCTTTCACACAAGAAAAGTTCAAATTACATGCAGCATTAATGTGGACAATTAGTGATTTTCCCGGGTTGGGAAATCTATCTGGCTGGAACACGTACACCGGCCTAGCTTGCCCGTCATGCAACTTTGATTTTGAACCTTGTCGTCTTAATCATAGTAAGAAATGGTGTTTTATGGGTCATCGACGCTTTCTTGATCAAAGACACAGATTTAGGTTGAACAAGGTTCGATTTAATGGAAAGCAAGACCTGCGTAATCCTCCAAAGTTATTGTCTGGTTGTGAAATACTTGAACAAGTGCAGAATATTAATGTCACATTCGGCCAAAAAACCAATGTTATTGGAAGAGGAAAAAGAAGACGTGCTACTGACCGAGACACACGTGGTAACACCCAACAATGGAAAAAAAAGAGCATTTTTTTTGAACTTCCATATTGGAGGCATAATCTATTGCGACACAATCTTGACGTGATGCACATTGAGAAGAATGTTTGTGACAATATCATATACACGGTGCTTAATGATACCGCTAAGTCAAAAGATCATTTGAATGCTCGAAGAGATCTTAAAATAATGGGTTGTAAGCATGACCTGTGGCCAGATGATAAAGGAAAATATCCTTTAGCAATCTATACAATGAATAATCAAGCGAAGAAGATGTTTCTAGCAACACTGAGGAATATAAGTGTACCAGATGGTTTTGCAAGCAACATCTCCAGATGCATCGATGTTGATTCTATGCGAATGAATGGAATGTTGAAAAGTCATGATTGTCATATATTGATTGAGCAATTACTACCATTGGCCACACGAATAACATTGCCTGATAATGTTTCAAGAATTCTAATTGAGTTATGCTCGTTTTTCAAGCAGTTGAGCGATAATATATTGAGTGTTGCAAATTTGGATAAATTGCAACGTGAAGTTGTGCTCACGCTATGTCACATGGAAATGTTATTTCCTCCGTCATTCTTCACAGTAATGGTTCATTTGATCGTTCATCTTGTTGAGGAAGCCAAACTAGGAGGACCTGTTCAATATCGGTGGATGTATCCTATTGAGAGATATTTGGGACAACTTAAATCATATGTTCGTAACAGAGCTCAACCAGAAGGATCTATAGCACAAGGCTACATAATGCAAGAAGTTCTGACCTTTTGTTCAAGGTACCTAGATAATATTGAGACTCGATGGAATCGACCAGGGAGGGTTGATGATGTACCTCATAATACGCAACCCAAATCACGCATTGAGGAATTGTTTCCCCAGGTAGGAAAACCAGTTGGTGCTTCATCATATTTCAATCTTACATCAATGGAGAGGTTACAGGCTCATCGACATGTGCTAACGAATTGCCCCCTTGTTGAATGCTACTTACAGTAAGTTAGCTTAACCTATTTTTGTTAAATAAGTTATTGTGATTGATGTTTGAATTTCAGAAAATTATTTAGGGAATTTCGGAGGGACCTTAAGAGGCAACAAAGAAGGACTAATCGAAGTCAAGCAGAGATAGATAAACGTGTTCATAGAGAGTTTGTTGACTGGTTCTATCAACGTGTGAGTATATGATAGAACAGTTGAAGTGAAGAATATTAATCGTTTTTGAGTTAAATACCACAGCCCTAACATTATTACCTTTTTTTGTTGTAGATTCCTAAAGACATTGACAATATTACAGAATCAGACAAAAGTATTATGCTTTCCCTTGCTAAAGGTCCATTGTGTCAAGCAAGAAGGTTCAGTGCGTATAATGTGAACGGGTTCAAATTCAGAACGTTGGATCGAGACAACAACTTAAAAACCCAAAATAGTGGGATTTTTGGGACGTTTGACACGAGAAGTTATTCAAGCAGTAGAGATGGCCAAATGATATGTGGAGGAGTTCCTTACTATGGGAAATTGGTTGACATCATTGAGGTTAATTACAATGGCTTGTTCATGGTGTCATTGTTTAAATGTCAATGGGCTGATACACTACTCATAGAGGGCATAAAAAAGATAAATTGGGTTTTACCCAAATAAACTTTTCAAAACTCATACATATCGGTGACAAAGTGGATGATGAGCCATATATTAAAGCTTCTGAAAGTCAGATGGTTTTTTATGTTGATGATGAAAAAGAGAAGGGTTGGAGCATACCTGTCCATGTCAAACCTCGAGACTTGTATGATATGGGTGAAGATATCATGACAACTACTGACTTATTTCCATCACAAAACTTGGACCAAATTTTAGATGATGACACAATAGCTCTACAGTTATCAAGACCCGCCACAGATGATGACACTCCACATTTGATAGCTAATCCAAATGAGGATGAAGATATGGACATATAACGACATATTTTAGATATGGACATATTTTTATGCCTGCTTTCATCGGTCGTCTCATGGATCACTTTTTGTCTGTTCTTTTGTCTATGATTTATTTTATGTTGTGGGCATACCTGTTTGTTCTTGTTGGTTAAGACTTAATATTTGTAATTCGTTTTTTTTTTTTTTTTTTGCTAAAGAACATTCTGAATTATTCCTTCAGTTGTATTGGCAATGCATGATTTTTATAAAGCTAAATATATGTTGGCATGTTATATATGGGACATAATGATCAGGTAACATGGCACGAACAAAGAGATTTACAGCAAGAAACACTTCAACAAGAAACACTTCAACAAGCTCTTCTACTCCTGGAATATTAGAGACTCAAAATGTGCAAGCCAACATTGGTTTAGAAAATATAGAGCAAGGAGATGAAGTCCCTGCTGAATCCCAACAAACTGATCATCTACCACCTGAATACCAGCAAGTCAAGAGGGTATGCAACAAGTATTGGGTTGTTGATGTTATAGGTATACCATTTAATATGTTAAGCCACTAAAGTCATTTGTGTTGTTACTGTATGCCTATGGCCTTTTACTTTTACACTAACAAATATCACAAAATTTTATATGATGCAGATGATAGAGGAAGGGTTTCGGAGGAAAGATTAAGGGTACAGGATGTTATGGTACTGGCAGATCACAAAAAAGTCATTGTGCCATGGAACGAACATAATCAACCTGTTGAGGATGCTTCTTCACTTCTACATGGAGTTTTGGGAAATCTAGCTTGTAATGTCAATTTTTTCCCCATATGTTACGATAGGTGGCCTGTTGTACCTATCTCTTACAAGGGAGAAGCTTGGAAACTGATCAAGGTATAGTTGCTCTTTTAATTTCCTTTACTGGATTCAAATTGTTATGAATTAAACTTTTATAATTTTCAAATTGCAGAAAAAATTTGCGCTTTCTACTGATCAACATGAGGCATATTGTATGGGAAATATAGGTAAAAAATGGAAGGACAATAGGTACAGGTTGTGTGTTGATTTTTATAATAAAAATGCAAGTTTGGACCAAAACATAGAAAATTATCCTGATGGCATGTCTAGAGAGCAGTGGGCTGGTTTTCTGGCATATAAGACCAGTGAAAAAGCAAAGGTAATTCCCTGTGGGCATATTTTGTTCATTCTTACGATGGTTTACTTAACCTAAATTACTTCGTGAAATGTGTTTCAATGCAGAAATATAGTGAGATTAATACAAGAAATAGAGCAAAACAGAAGATATATCATACACTTGGTTCCAAAGCTATTGCAAAGACAAAACACGAATTGGTATTTATGTTAATTACATGTCTTTATCTATATCTACTGCACTTTGAACATAACTAACGTTTACCATGTTCCTATTGCTTTAGGAAAAAAAATATGGATGCAAAATTAGTAGGGGGGAGATGTTTGCCATTTCGCATAAGAAAAAAGATGGCAACTTTGTTAGTGAGGAAGCTAGAAAAAAGAATGCAAGTATTTTATTTGTGAATTAAGAACCTATACTCCCTATCTGCCATCATGTTTATTTTGTACTGTAGGACGATTTACTGGAAGAATTGGAGGACGTATCTGATGAAGATGAGGCACATGAATGGGCGTTTGGGAAGGAGCACCCGGGACGCGTAAGAGGAATGGGTTTTGGAGTGACACCATCTCAAATACGTAAGCGACCTCGTGAATCGGGATCATCTACTAACAATTCTGGTCCTACACAAGCTGAGTACAATTCTCTTAAAGAAGAACTGGACACCCTAAAGACACAGATGGTCACAATAATGCAGCATATTGGTGCTCCGCTACCCCCTAATTTGACACCAAATCAGGTAACCGTTGGGACATGTTAGAATAAGAATTTCTGCCATAATGATTAGGCTCTCAATGGATAACACTGTGATTAGGCTAAGAATTATAAAAGACCACACAGATTTAATAGGAAAAAAAATTATTTTCCTATTACATGACCATGGATTCCCCATATAAAAATAATAATAAACCCATTTAATTATATGTTGCTACGTGGTGGTAGTTGAAAGGCTTGCATTTTGCACCATGACTTCCTTCTACCCAATTTTATATGTAGCGCATGAGCTTGGATATTGGATGCTAAACATGATAAAACTTCATCTTTCAATAACAACAAACTAAGTGTCTGTAGGAAGTTGTTGAGTGAGTGTTAGCTATAGCCATTAGCCACTACAAAAGAAACTGCCAGTATGAAAGTAGGGGATTATTTTATGTAGTTCTGGCTCTGGCCTTGTCTCAAAGTAAGCTTGTGTTCAAGCCTATGAAATTAGCATAGGATTGGTAAAAGGCTATTCTATCACTAACATTAGTTACCTCAATTCATAATGGGATCATGGTAAACTATGCCAAAAAAAAAAAAAAAAAAAAAAAAAAAACTCTGCTTCTGGGCGCAAGTGTTTCTAACAACAAATAATGGCCTTAAGGTTTCTTCCTCCTACTTGTTGTAATTATCTTTCTTAATCTGTGTTATATTCTTAATCTGTGTTGTAAGGTGAAAGGTGAAATATTTAGAAAAACTAATGGGCCTAAAAGAATAAACTCTAATCCTTAGTACCAACTTGAAAGGTGAAATATTTAGAAAAACTAATGGGCCTAAAAGAATAAACTCAAATCCTTAAAATAATCTGCCTAAGTCCTAAATATGATCCGGCTAATATTGCTGCCATTTGGTGTCTTTAAATAGAAAGTAATGCTCAAGTTTCTAAAGAAAGGTACTCAAAAGACAAGTTTCGTGGAGTCTCTTTAGGAGACTTGCACCATCATTCCCTTTATGAAAATTCATTTCCCTGACTAATAAATCTTGCACCATAATATGAAAATTCATTTCCCTGACTGATAAATCCTGCATCTGGTTCCTAATTGTCTAACTGAAATGACAATGGTTGATGATCAATTCTTGTTGCATGGCTGCCAAATAATGGTCGGTAGTATCTTTATTTAAGCCTACATATATTCATGACAAATTTTACACTTGTGGCTATGATATATTTGTCTAACTGAGAGCTTTTGCAGCCAAATATTATTGGCTGAATGGATTTGTTGGTGAGTGGATTTGTTGGTCTGAATAGAGAAAATCCTCCGCCAGTCCTACTCCTTCCCTCGCATTCGCCCTTGTATGTTGTTCCCCTTTTTCCCACTATGCAATATGCTTAATTTGTATGTTGTTGAAAATTTGCAATTCTTTGTTTACATAGGCCAATTTGGTAAGTTTTTCTTCTATCAATCTAAGTTGTTTACGTGGTCAACTTAGTGCTGTGTGTCATAACTCTTATTGTTTTTTTAAAAGACTATACATGATTGCATTCACTTTATTGCTCTATAATAACAATGTATGCTCAATCTATCATCAGGTTGGAGATATGGGTTCCCCAGGACTTAGAAGATCTTCTCATGCTAGCCATACTCCATATGTTGATTCATCACCTTTGGTTCCACCTCCACCACCTCAGCCTTGAAGACTATTTTGGATTTTGTAATAGACTTAGGAGGTTGTTTTATGATGAAACAATTGTGGTTTTGTTTTAAGGTTTGAGACATGGTAATGGTACTTTGATACTTTTAATGAATTATTAAATAGTGTATGGCTACACATATTTGTGTTCTATTACAATCTTCATTGTCTTTTTCTTTTTTTTTGAATTTTCATTTTTTATTTATTATATATTTTTTTTAACGTACAGTTTTTCCTGTGTGTACAATAATTTCAATGTTCAAATGTATAATTTTTTTGTAATGTATATTAATAAAAGATGCTTATAAATGCAACAATTTAAATGTTAAAATATCGTTAGAAACAAAATAATAAAAAATGCACACAGCTACGGTAATAAAAAAATAACAAAATTTACTGAAAAAAAAATGAAAAAAAATTTCCAAAAAAGATTTTAAATAAATTATTGCGGTCACACAGGAAACCGCCTCAGGATATAATTTAAGGGCGGTTTGATTCAATAAAAGAGTGAAAAAATTTGAAACCGCCTCAGTATAGCAATTGGAAGCGGTCATCATAACCGCCTCTAAATACAACTACAGGCGATTTCCTCAACCACGTGAAAACTGATTTTGGAGGCTGTTAGCCCAAACCGCCGCAAAATAAATTAATTACGCGGTTCGGAAACCCGCCTCCAAGATAAAAAAGGAGGTGGTTGGAAAAACCACCTAAGTATGCAGTTTAAAGGTGGTTAAACGAACCGCCTCTATATAACGGTAGAGAGCGGTTATTGTATCCGCCTCAGAATAAAATTTCACACGGTTACTATAACCGCCTCTGAATATACCTCCCACGCGGTTATCATAACCGCCTCACTTCCGCCTCAGAATAAAATTTCACGCGGTTACTATAACCGCCTCTGAATGTACCTCCCACGCGGTTATCATAACCGCCTCAATTCCGCCTCAGAATAGCTATTTCACGCGGTTAACATAACCGCCTCTGAATGTATGTCACACGCGGTTATAGTAACCGCCTTTGAATTTATGATTCAGGCGGATATTCCAGCGGTTGAGGTCAACCGCCTCAGATTGATTCGCGGCGGAGTTAACAGAGGCGGTTGGAAAACCGCCTATCCTGGTTATTGGAGGCGGTTCAAACCACCTCGGATTTCCAAAACAACCGCCCCAGATTACCTGTTTTCTTGTAGTGTATTACTTAGCCCCTTCACAAAAAAATTGAATCATTTACACCCTTATTTAGATTTTTCTGATCACTTATCCCCCTCACTTTGGGGTAAATGATAAAAAAAACTTTAAGTTAGGGGAAAATGATTTAAAGTTTTGGGAAGTGGGTAAATGATTATCAGTATTAAATTTGCTACATAATTACATATTAATTATCATTGTTATATACTCTTTATTTTAAATGTTGTATGTATTATAAGAAAAAATATTTTTCAAAGAATATAACATTAATCTAGTTTGTTAAATATAAAAATCACATTAAAATCACATTTTTATATAGATAACATTAAATTAAAGTTTTTATCATTAAAGAATTAAATTAGTTTTAATTTCTTAATATTAATTAATTAAATTAGCTTACTTTTATTTTTGAATAATAAAATTGTATTAATATCTTTAAATAATTTAATTTATATTAATATATTTAAAAAATTATGTCAATTCAACTAATCATAGACTAAATTACTAAAAAAAAAAAAATGTTCCATGCACCATATCTGAATTTGGAGAAGCTAGTTGCTAGAGTATGCACCTTTAATTGGCAACAATATACCAAACGGTTCAAAGATGTGGAATAGGTATGTATGTATATATGGCTGGTATGCGGGGTCCTTGGCTTTCAGCCTTCAGTGATAATGTGATGTTGCTTCCACGTGAGCTTGCTACACATTTATAATGTTCGTATTGTACTTGCCATTGGTTTTGCTTGGTTGTTAAGAAACATCCCCACTATTGCTCACTTGCAAAATGTATTATGTAATTATGGTTGGTTGTGGTGTTTTTTGTTTTTTTTGTTTTAAACTTGATCATTATTATATATAAGACTTCAAATTGTGTTCTTTAATTTCTTGTGCCTCCTCTACACATTGATCATTCTGTGTATCTAGTTTATATATATATATATATATATATATATATATATATATATATATATATATCAAAAAAGTAATTTGAAAAGTGTGTGTAGTTTCGTAGGAGGTGATGTTATTGCATGGGTTTACATTCGTCATTTAACATGATCACAAAAAGTTTCTTACACACACAACATTTTGTGGGGCCCGCATGTTTTGAAAAAAAAAACTATGGCACCCAAAACGAATCTCTATAATATAACAAAATCATTTTTCCTACGACATAACTTTTATAAAACCCTATTGTTTTGTATTCAAATAGCTAGAAATTCACAAGTCAAAGGATTTCTACGATTTCATCCAATAATGATTTCGTTTTAACATAGGTTAAAGTAAAACTTTGATAAAAGCTCTTGAGTAAGTAAGAGTATATTTATCCTTAAATTTTAGTAAATTAAGATCAAGATTCACGCGTTAAAACAAGGGTAAGTATACTCTTACTTAGAGACAAATTCACTTTGAAATAGTCGTCCTAAAATTTTACTTTATAAGAATTCACGCTTTTTAAAGTCTCCGAACAAATTTAAATTTGAGAAAATAAGGTAATAACCTTTTTTTTAACCATTTAAACTAACATCCGTCGATATGATTCAAGTGATAAAGTTTGTATTATACTATAAATAAAACACTTTTCACCTGCAATTGTGGATATAGTTTAAATTTAGTTAGTTGTAATTAAAAATAAAAAGTATTTTATCATTGAAATAATTAAGTTGTTTTTACTATTAATAATGTTTTTAATAATTTTTTTAATAGATAATATCATATAATTTAGCCATAACTAGATGGAAATTGAATATACAGCTAACTAAACTTCCTTAATAAAGCTCTCATAATGCAAGATTGATAGGGAATTTGGCAATGATAGCATATATAAAGACTCAAATCAAATGTCACCCTTTGTTATCCCTGATTTCATTATTGGCAGTAAATAAATGATGAGCTTTGTTTGTTAACTTTCCATTTCTTCATTTTTAATCTTTTACTTTAGGAAGGATCATTGAGGGATGGTGTTTAGGTCAAGCAAGATGGCCACTGGTGTCTCATATTCCTTTGATGTGTTATTTTCTCCTTTGATATAAAAAGTTAGTTTGGATATGAGCCATCATGCCTGATCCTAGCATATATTTGACTTCTCCAAATCCTAATCAGAGGCCCTACTTTGTCTGCAATGCATCTAATATTTCCCTTTCTCTGTTATACATGTTTGGTTATCAATTAGCTACCTTCAATTTTGGCTTTACAACCAAGAATATCAGTGTTCAAATTCACATTGTAATTGTGACTTTAAAACGGGACAAAAAGTGGTGAGTAGTAATCATTTATTTAAATCTTCTATGACGTTGTAGTGGGGGAAATTTTTACTATGTCTCACCAAAGCCCATGTGCTAAGCCAGCAGGAAAGCTTATGCTTTTTTAACTTCTCATTTCTCATAGGTGAAGAAAAAGGGAAGGGAGGGGTGGAATTAAGAAAAATAGGAAGTTGTTTTTGTTAAACAACTCACAAAAGAAAGTTTATGCCTTTTATATTGGGTTTTATATTTCTCATTCAACATTAAAATTGAATTCTCATGTTGTAGAGACAAAAAGCATGTGGGACCCGTATGTTAGCAAAAATTATGTGTAGGACCCACGTTGGCACCGGAATCCAAGGGTGTGTAGGAAAATTCAAATTCTCATGTTGAATGAGAATTATAAAACCCTTTTTATATTTACTATTTTTAATCTTATTTTTTCTCTTTAACTATCATTAGTTATTAAATATTCGCACAATGGTACATATTTAAAAAAAAAAAAAACTCGATCTTGTTTTTTCTTTATCTCTTTTCAGTTTGTCCGTGTGTGCTTTGACAAAATTCCGCAAGGGACAAACTCATCGTTTCCAGCTCTCTGTCGTGTAGTGGATATTCAATTCATCATTCCCAGCAGAGTGCTGGAGAAAAGACTAATCCTTTTAAGTTTATACAATTATTTATATTTGAGCATCATTTTTTTCCCATATAATTAGCTATTGCCTTCCCTTAGAACTTATATACAAACCTTTTAATTGTGAACATCATTTCTATAACTTCGAAGAAAATATATGTTATAATTTTATCCCCTTACAAAATTTCCTAACTTTGTGATTGAGCACATGTAAAGTATATACACGAGGAAATGTATCTCTAGTCTCATGTAACGTTATCCAAATGAATAATTATTCTTTTCTAACTTACTATCAATTTATTATTATATTATCTCATATTTATGTACATTTGAAATTCTCTCACATAAAGTATTCATGTTATATAATACGTGGAATGATTCAAATCATATATATCCATTCTTACCAACTATGGGATTTTTAAAAAAGGTATAAGTTATTTTACCTTTTTTTTTTTTTTCTTATCACTCTCTAATACTAATGGATCAGAATCTTCTTCATTAATGTTTATCTTTATCTCTTTTCTTGAGATTTCTCTCTTTCCTTGAGATTATGATCTAATGGTATTGGAGAGTGGGGTCTCTCTTTTATTGAGATTTCTCTCATTCATTGAGATTATAATATGATGTTGTTGGAGAGTGAGAGACAAAGGTAGGCAGAACAAAATAATAACTAAAATAACCTATCTCTTTTAAAAAATAAAATAAAATAAGAGTAGCTTACATTAAATCTCCTTGAAGAAAGAATGATGAATTTATTTTGAATTGAGCACCAGAAACCATGGAAATAATTACAATGATTTTTTTTTTCTTTTGTGGAAGAGGGTTCTAGTCTACAAACGAAGACCAATAGCAATGGCCTTATTTGTTTCTAAATTTGTAGTTTCATAAACAGGAAGCTCTTCTTGGTACCTTCCAGCTCCAACAAGGTGATCCAATTCAAACAGGTCCGAACTTGAATAGCTCAGAGCATCACCATCATCATCCTCATCATTTTCATCACCATTATGATCATAAAAACCTCTAAAACCATTTTGGTAACCTTTCATAAAACCATTTTCTTTAGCCATAACACAGTTCTTCTTCATCTCCTTTATTGAAGAACTTCTTGTCATCTTTCGAACACTAGATAATGGCAATAAACTTGGATCGTTCTCATAATTAGAGTATCTGTGACCAGATGGTTGAGAATCCTCACCAAGGATCACACTATCTGGGTAGAATCTCACACACCTTTTGACTCCATTATTGTTGGGCTTCTTCCCTTTTGCTGAAGATGGCGTTTTACTCATGCAAGACCTCCTTGAAAACGAAGATGCTGAAGAAGAAAAACATGGGGACTTAGATTTGTGCTCAAAGGTTACATCTTCCACTGCACCAACGTAACACATTTTGGCTTTCTTCATGTTCCCGGAGTTAAAGATAGAACTAAGAAAGCTAGCTATGCGATTTCCTGGTGAAATGGGTTGCTTCACTTTCTGATTTAACTCGCCGTATATCTTCAATGCCCTCAACTTTGTCCTCGCGAAACCACCCACTTTTTGATGCTGTTGTTGCTTCTCTGAATAATTCTTCTTAATATTCCTCTCGGATTTGGGTCTTGGTCTTGGTTTATTATGGGTCGTGTCTGTTTCTGAAGATGAAAACACTGCTCCAGAACTAGACTCTGAGGAGCATGAAGCTGAGTTCAAGAACTGAGAGCTTTGTGAGCTTTGCTTCTCCATCCAATCTTCTATCATCACAGCACGGCGAAGATTCATCCTTTCTTTGTTCCCACTTTTGTTTTCTACTCTGGCACCATGGTTGTGGTTGTAGTTCAAATTGCTCTGTATGTGGGTGGTTTCCTTGAAGAGACCCAGTTGTTGATCGACGTCAAGATTGGATTTTGATTCGTCAATTGAACGGTAAATGGCGTCGAGGAGACTGGAGGAGAAAGATGGGGTTCTTCTTCTTTGTGGGTATGATTCGTTTCTCTCCATCTTGTACTTGAGATATTTGGGGTTTAGTGCATAGTATAGTTTTTCTGCTACAGAGTGAACATGAATTTATAGGGGAAATGGAAACAGAGGAGATGTTGGACGTGTGTGTGTGTGTGATGAGAGTAAGAGAGGACAGTGAGGATTTGTTTAAGGGTTGTGAAGAGCTGTGATGTTGGGGCAGAGAATGTCAAAAGCTGTGAGAGACATTTAATAGAGTGCAACTAGATCATGTGAGGAACAGAGAAAGATTGCGTGTGATTTGAGGTTAGAGAGAGAAAAAGAGGAATTTAGAGAGTGCAGAATAGGGAATTTCTGTGACAAGTGACAACGTGGGTAGGGATTGTGTTCTTATGTGTCTGTACGCAAGCATTTTTAGGTGTTTGTAGCTGCAGTGTAGTGTACAGCTTTCGGAGAACATGAAAATTTAATGAGAAATACGATTGTATATGAAAGCTTCATGCTTAGCCTGACTCAGAGAGAGAGAATAGCGGAATCAATTATTATGATCCTTAAAAAAAATAGTGATGTCAGTCACATTACCCTGCTACTTGTTAGCAACATTAGATTAGTTATTTTTCTTTTTTAAAGAATGGAATTTAAAAATTTAAATGACTAATTTATTGTTGTGTATCTCTAAATAATTAATTTAGTATACTATAAATAAAAGACTAATATAATTAGGCATAATTAGTCTAATATTTTATAGGATACAAAAGTAGGAATCATTTAAGGTAAAAGATCTTTCAAATTACTGGATATAAAGTTATCTCCGGTGAGTCCAAAACGACGTCATTTTGAAACGGAAATCAATGTATTTTTATAATTCTAATATATTGTAGGGTTATATTAGTTTTTATTATTATAATTTTTTAATTTTATAACCCAAAACGATGTCATTTTGAGCTCACTGAAGATAATTTTATCTCGAGATACTTTTCCCATCATCTAAATAAATAAAACAGAAAAATTAAGAATCATTTGGCTAATAACCTAATACGATATGGACGTTACTTGGAGAAAAACAAAGCTAAAGGCCCACTACAATCCAACGTTTGATAGATTGAATTGGAAGGGTTTTAGTCCCTTAAAATATGTGGTTTAGACTTTGTATTAAAAAAATGCCGTTAAAAAATGTTTTAGCTTCAACATTTAGTACTAATTATATGCTCTTAAGAAGAAGGAAAAAAAAAAAGAGCGCACTTCAAGAGGCATGAGGGAATTGTGTGCGTAAAAAGTTGAAAGTGACTCCCGCGCGTGCGGGAGATCTTTTTCAGGCCTCGCCTGCTTCTTTTTGTGGTTGTGCTTTTATACTCATTTTTAAATGGAGTTTGATATCATTTGCCAAGATGATTTTCCCTTTTCTTTTGTATAAATACTATTATTACTTCTAAAGGGAAATCTAATATAAATCCTTCTTTTCCTTTTTGGGTCTCTAGTTCTCCTTTGCTAAGATAATCTGATAAACGTACGCTTCAAATGACAAATTACGATTTCTTAATTTTAGTAATAATTTGTAATTTCTAATGATTTTAATAACGTTAAAAGCTTACATTTTATTGATTAATGCCCACTCGCAAGACTAATCTTAGAACTAATTAGCAAAGAATAATTTTTGGTAATGAGAATTAACAATGAATATTTAACATAAAGAGATATAAAAAAATCAAGCTATTTTAAAAGACTATCCAACATTTATTTAGAGAAAAGGATCTTTAAATTTCACTCCATGATAAAAAAATCCTTGTTTGAGCATATTAACCAACCATGAGAATTGAAGAACGGGAGAATATGGATTGGATCATAAGATTTGGCCATACTCTAATGTTATGTTTGAGAGACGGAATGATGATTTCATGGAATAAGTGTGGAATCAAAATGGAAAAGAAAGAAGGAGAAAGACTCAACATGGTGATTCTGAAAATTAAAATGTCAAACCAAATTCTGCTGTGTTTAAATTCGGATTTTGAACTGTTTTTGCGAGCACTTTGTGAGTTGTCATTCTGGTGCTACAGACCTCCGAATGAGGTATAATTTATATATATGGAAAGTCCCAGATGTGTACTTCCAAATTATATAAAGATTATGTTCAGAGCTTATAAGCCCAATTTATTATGATTTTTACAAGTCAGGAGGTTTTTGGACACTATTAGAAAATTCCCAATCAGCGAGGAAAAAATTCCCTTACAAAACAGCAAAATTCCCTTGGAAAATCTGTCTGCGGCAGAATTTGCGAGGGAACACGGTCCCTCGCTAAAACCCTCGTCGCAAATAGATTTGCAAGGGAAATTTGTCATATGACAATTCCCTCGCAAATTGCTACGGAAAAGTTCTCTTGCAAAAAAGTAAATTTCCCTCGTTAACAACAGACCTATCTACAGTGTTTTTCCCTCGCAGAATGCGACGGAAATTTCGAGTATAAATTCCCTTGCAAATTTCCGTAGCATAATTTGCAAGGGAAGTATTAATTTTTCGTTGCAAAATTTGCAAGGGAACATTTTGATTTTCCCTTGCAAATTTCCGTAGCATAATTTGCAAGGGAAGTATTAATTTTTCGTTGCAAAATTTGCAAGGGAACATTTTGATTTTCCCTCGCAAAAGGCTACAAATTTTGCAAGGGAACATTTTGATTTTTCCTCGCAAAAGGCTACGAATTTTGCAAGGGAATTTTGAAATTTTTCGTCACAAATTCTGGAATTAAAATAAAAAAAATGTATTAAACTTTTGTTAATTTTTCTGTAAACAACAAGGATTCCAAATGAACATAAATTGAGCAACAGAAATCCAAAATATTGGATAAATAATTAAATTAAAATTAAATAGTATATCAACAAAAGTGAACAACAACAACCATCAAATTTACAACTAAAATATTGTTGCGAAATCGGCAAGTATACCGATCGTTCCAAGTAATAAAAGTGATGAAGTAGAATATCGTCTCCACAGGGATTGTAGACCAAGTACTACAATAACTAGTCCCCTTAAGTTGAACGGATCAGGAGAGGTAGCAAATGTTGTTGATTTAAAACGCAAAGTAACTAAAATGTAAATTGCGTATTTTTGGGTTTTCTGAAAGTCGGATGAACAAATCGTATAAAATTAGGGTTTTGTAAAACAATTGTAAAACGATTGTAGTAAGAGTACTAACACCTGTTTGATCCCCACCTTATAATCTGAATGTAAATTTACATATAAATTACCCTTTGATCAGGTTAATCTTTTATTTAATCGGTTAAACCCTAATTCCTTAGGGATCTTAACCTTATTAACCTTATTAGAACCCTAATTCCTTAGAGATTCCTTTTCAGGTTAAACATATAATTCGGTGAATCTTTCACGTTTGCAGTTCATGTAGCCTATCCCTAGTGCCTACATGAACAACTATTATCCTCCTGTTCGGGAATTAGGATCCCAATATTCCTATTGTGAACCCTAACCCTAGTGATCTGTTAGAATGATCAGATCTAAAAGAACAATGAGATGAAGAGCGAAGGAAAATATATGCAGAAAGATAAACATATATAAATCAGATCCAAACTACAAGGGGTTCACATTCAGGGTTGTGACCCTTACCACAATACTAAGATCTAGCCAACCATATTCATGGCTGATCTCAAGTAAAATTCAACAAGAAAGTAAATTACAGAATGATCGAAGAAAGAACGAAGAATAGCTTATTCTTCACACCAACGGCCTCTTCTAGGTCAAAAACCAGTATCCCCCTTCAGAAATGCAACCTTATTATTTATAAAGACCCACTTTTTTTCTTTTTCCAAATCTGCCCCTTGAAAGCACAGCTGTGGCTTCCACAACTGACGCTATCAGCGTCAGTTCCTCGCTATGAGCGTGGATGCCTCTGACTTTCCATGCTCTCAGCGTCAATTTCACGCTGAGAGCGTGGATGCTCCTGATCCTTCACGCCATGAGCGTCATTCCCACGCTGTGAGCGTGGGTCTTGCTGTATTCCCACGCTATCAGCGTCATTTCCACGCTATGAGCGTGGATCTTTACTTTGGCCAATCCTCATTTTCCTTCCGGATTTGTTTGTTTTTCCTGCAAAAAGAGCATAGCATCAGTTAAACACTCTTGAATTTGGAATTTAAAGATTACAGTAAGAATTGTTGCATTTTTAATGAGGAATAGTTCATTATTTTTCTCTTTTTGGCTTGAATTTACTTATGTGCTGACGGCATATCAAACAATTCCCAGATTTGAACGTTGTTGTCCCCAGCAATGTAATGAATCAAAAGAAAAGCAAGATGGATTCTGCAAAGAGACATCTGAACATATATATTTTAAGAATCTTAAACTGCTGTGCATGTATAACCTCAAGGCAAAGGTTCACAATAATACTCTTCAGTTCCATCAAGAATTTGAATCCCAGCTTGAATGTTCCTCATTAGATATGCATATTCTCATCACTCAGTGTTTGAGGGGTCTGCACTCATTCCATCAATGTAGCAGTAATCCACGAGTTTGAACATATTCTCAAATTCCTAAAAATAAGGAATCCATTTGCCATGCATATACTGATCAAAAAGGTCTTTAATAGGTTACAACTTGGCCTGGTTTGAGGGTAGGAGTTTTTTTTTTTGGTTGGAGGCTGATGAATTTAGAGAGACTGAATTTCTGAGATTTTTGACCTTACTTTCTTCTTAGCCCTTCAATTCTGCCATCCTGACATTTTTGATCTTTTTCTTTTCTTTTCACTACCTTTTCATATTTTTGTTTTTCTTTTCTCCTCTGATCTTTACTTCTCAAATCATTCCCTTTTCCTTTACTTATTATCTTCTTTTTCTTTTTCTGAGAAAGATTTTGATTGTAATCTTTGGACTCAGCATTTCAATCTCTCTCCAAGTGTGTCAATGGAACACGGTTAAGCAACTTTTACAAGGTGTTTGAACAAATTGGTCTCAGCTCAAAAGGGCTTAACAAAGAATGATTTCCCAGGTAAGTTATTTGGCTGTAGGCTTTACAAGAAAAATTGCCTTCATCATATCAGTCATGTATGCAAACTAGAGAAACAATTCAAATTCAAGAAACCACTACAATGAGGTTTCTCTAAAAACAATTTCTATTTTCAGCTCAATCCTCTCAGCTGTTTTTCAAACCAGGATCTAACTTCCAGAATTCACATCAGGCATTATTTTAGAAAAATTCACCACAGAGCAGCTATACAGACAAGCAGACATCATTCTCAAATTATATACACAAATGAATATTCACAGGTATCATGCTTTTGATGACTCATTCCAAAATAAGACTTAAAGCAACATGTCAAACCTGAGATTGCTTGCTCTGGAATTCAAGTTTTTTGTTTATATGCAGAAATAAATAGAGAATAAAAGACTAAAAAAAATAATAGCAAAACAGCAAAAGTTTAAAAGTCTCCCCTTTTTTTCAAATTAATCTTTGTTTCCTTTCTGTTGTGTTCCACATTTAGCAGGTCTCGCATATACAGCATGCGACCCCAATTCCCAGATTTGGAATATTGCTCTCCTCATCAACAAACTATTTTAGGCAAAGAATCTCATTCTGTCAAATGGGACATGCACACATTTGTTAATCAATCAAAACAGATATTTAACAAAAGGTACTGCATAAAAGGGAAAACTCATCCACAATATTGTCTTCAAAAACTTAAAACAAAATAATCAAAATAACTCCGAAAAGTGTTTTGTGGTGCTGAAAGAAAGAGGATCATCAGTGATCCTCCATGGCATCATCGTCAGCTGGGGGTGAAGAATGTGGAGGCTGTGATCTGAAACTAGTAGTGTCAATACCACGATCACTACATAATCTCTCTATCATGCCCCGGATAAGCCTCTGCTCGATCGTCACGTCTTGCATCTGACGATCCAATCTCTGAAGTAGGAGCATTTCCGCAGAAGGTGTTGCTGCTAGTGCTGGAGTTGGTGGTGGTACTGGGTGTGGTTCACCTAAAGCACAAGACGCCTTCCAGATGGCGTGACGGCTGGACTCTGCCCTCATTGCATCGAAATTTGCTTGTGTAAGCTCCTTTTTGATTTTGACATCAATGGGCTCATCATCATCAATTTCCACTCCAGCTGCCAAGCAAAGCTGCTCTATCAAGGAGTTGTGGGCTAGATGGATCTCAGCCTTATTCTGGGTGATGATATAGACAATCCTTTAGGATAACAGAGCAGCAATATCCAAATTCTCTTCACCCATAAGGGTATAAAGTAGTACTGCTCTTTCAACATTTACATCACTCATGTTTGTAGATGCTATGACTGTGGAGTTTATAAATGTGTGCCAGAACATTGCTTCAGGATTTAGATCTATCCTTTCCAATTTCTCAGGTACCCCTGGATGTCCACTTTTTGGTTTCCATGTGGCAGTGAGGATGAAGTGATTGCTTAACTTTTATTCTCTCAGCAATATCTGGCATATCCTCCCAATAGAGTCATGTTTCATCAGAAGGTTGCATTCTGTTGTATGTGTGAGCGAAATAGCAATCCTTGTTACAGTCATAAGTGGTGCCCAGAAATCTCTCTATTGTTTCAGGAGAGAAAGAAATTTCGTGTCCACGCACCCAGCTCTTCCTTGTTGCATCCACATTCTCTAGATCAGCATTTGCACAAAATTCTTTGAGAATTGTGCTTGAACTCGGACCAACAAATCGTATCAGTTTATTCCATCTTCTCCTTTTAGCTGTTGTCCTTACCGGACAATCACTATCCATAAAAGCACTGATATGCCTTTCAAAAATGATCTTTTTAGGGGCAAACCATTGATAGTACCGGTCATGAGCCTCAGGGGACAAGAACCTAGTACTATCAAAAACAGATGAAGAAGAGGTCCGAGGCCTCTTTGTGCCAGCAGCACTACTCTCGCCTGTTTTCTTCCCTGGGCCAGTCCCTTTTGTGGTCTTTTTGACTTGCTTACCCTGCACTCAGAAAAGTTTCCAACACAATAGAATTCATGCATATCAGTGTTAATATCAACAGTGAAAATATGCATTGAATTCCCGGATTTATTTCACACAGTAGGCTCTTTGTTTTGTGCATGATAAGCATGGTGATTCAATATCAGAACTGCAAGAAACTTTCATATGCTTACTCAAGAAACCGAGCAATACCTAAGTAACCAACCAAGCAAACATAACATAAC